>CAUYQU010101436.1:0-96264 GCA_963574635.1 Cheracebus regulus | reverse complement strand
TTCTCCTTTTCTCTTTTTCTAAAATCTCTTCCTCTTTCTTTCTCTTTCATTCTTTTTTTCTTTCTTTTGCTGTTTCTTTCTTTCTCCTTTTCTCTCTTTTTCTAAAATCTCTTCCTCTTTCTTTCTCTCTTTCATTCTTTTTATGAAAAAAAAAAAAAACAAAAAAAAATAAGTGAAGAAATTAAGTCAAAGAGAGGTTAAGGAACTTGTTCAAGGTCACACACCTTTTAAGTGGCAGGGTTGAGATTTGAACCCAGGCAGTCTGGTTTTAAAGTCTGTGCTCTTAACCCACTGCTCTGTTGCATCTTACTCACTGAATCATGAAGGTAAAAGTGAATCCTTTTTGTTGGACTCCTGACCTCAAGCAATCCTTCTGCCTCAGCCTCCCAAAGTGCTGAGATGATAGGGGTGAGCCACCATGCCTGGCTATGATCTTAGGAAAAAGAGATTGTTCAGTACACACAAATGCCTTTCCATAAACATTTCCAGTAGGGAGTTCTGTCTTGTGAATCTATTGATCCCAATAATTCTTGGAAAGCCTACTTATAAACCACAGTCTAACACAAGTTCCCCACACAACAAACATTCTCTCATCTCTACCCTTGTAACAAAGTACCTCAAGGAACTCAGTTAATTAATAGTTGTGAGAAGAACTGCACAGAATGAAGCTCTTTGCTATGGATGCTCATAAAACAGGATCAGTAAGCAATGTGTCGATTGATTTTTTATGAGAAATTCTTTAGGTCATGTTGAGATCCTTTATGGTAACAAATAAATAAATAACTACAATACAGAAACACCCAAGCAATGGTAAACAAAAGTCATGGATTGAGTATCTGAAAAGTCCCCTTTCCCCTTACTGGGTTCAAAACACATTTTCTACTTGTAATTTCCTGTCTACAGATAAACAGGAAATCATTTCTATTCCATTTTTATTTTGGCAAACAATGTAGGGTTTCTTTTTAAGCAATTTAGCCTTACAAAGTACCACTATGTCAAACAAAACGACAGTGCTTAATGATTACATCACAGTGAGATATTTTTCTTGTGTTAGTCTTTATTCAGGGTGGAAAATTCAGTAGAAAAAAAAAGGATATTTAAAAAATTGTCGGCTGGGTGCGGTGGTTCATGCTTGTAATCCCAGCACTTTGGGAGGCTGAGGTGGGTGATCACCTGAGGTCAGGAGTTCGAGACCAGCCTGGCCAATGTGGTGAAACCATGTTTCTACTAAAAATAAAAAAATCAGCCAGGTGTAGTGGCAGGTGCCTGTAATCCTGCTATTCAGGAGGCTGAGACAGAAGAATTTTTTGAATCCAGGAGGCGGAGGTTGCAGTGAGCCGAGATTGTGCCACTGCACTTCGGCCTGGGTGACAGAGTGAGACCCCATCTCAAAAACAAACAAAAACAAAAAACCCCAAACAAAACCAAACCAAACTTTATTGTTTACTTTATTTCTGTCAACTTTATTCTAACAGTTAGACTCATACTAGAAGAAAAGTTCTCCAGGATTTAGTAATTGTTGCTTCTTTATAGAAGAATTAGATCAATATAAGCAAAAAAGCCCTCTTTAGATGGCATGTTCTAGTGTCAGCAATTTCATCAGAGACAGAAATCACACAGGGTGTATTCTAGAGACTCTCTGCTGATTGGGATGAGATGGATGGGTACAGGAGCAGGAGGGAGGTGTGTTAGTCCATTCTCATATTACTATAACAATATATCTCAGACTGTGTAATTTATAAAGAAAAGAAGTTTAATTAGCTCACGGTTCTGCAGACTGTATGGGAAATACAGTGGCTTCTGCTTCTGGGGAGGCCTCAGGAAACTTACAATCACGGCAGAAGGCGAAGGGGAAGTCTTACATGGCTAAAGCAGGAGCAAGAAAGAGCAGGAGGTGCCACACACTTTTAAACAACCAGATCTTGGGAGAACTCACTTGCTATCATGAGAACAACCTGAAGGGGATGGTGCTAAACCATTCACTAGAACTCTGCCCCATGATCCAGTAACCCCCATCAGGCCTCACCTCCAACACTGGGGATTACAATTCAACATAAGATTTAGGTGGAGACACAGGTCCAAACCATATCAGGAGGTGAGAGAAGAAGAGAAGAGCAGATTATACAACTTCACTTGGGACCCAGTTGTATGAGCCCTGAATACTTAGGCCTCCCTTCCCTGGGGACCCATGTTGGCCCACCTGTACACCAAACAAGCCAGTTTCTTTCCTGTTTAGCCCCAACACAATCGTTGAACTGCGTGGAGACTGCTCCATCATCTCAACACTCAGACCTCACTTATTAGCAGTTTTTCCAGTGAAATTTAATGGAAATGTATTACATGTAAAACCCCTGGATGGTCTCCCTTTTGATATTAACATGATGCTGAAGCAAAGGTCTTTAATTTATCCACCTATTTGTTAATATGACACCCAGCGTATACCAGGTACACTCAAGACAGGTAACCCAAACAATTCCAATGTAGTTTGGACAGGGGTAGGCTGGGTCTTCACTCCTTGAGGGATTAGTTTTATCCATCTCTGAATTACTAATACCAAGCCAGGTACTTGACATGAAAATTACCCAATAAGTGTTGACTCAATGAATGGAGCATGTGGCAGCCCAGACAAGGGGCACCTGAATCTAGGTAGAAGATAGCAGTGCAGAAAGACTTCCTGGAGGAGGAGACACATCTGATAAGGATAAGTTAAATGATCCTTAAAGGATTAATTAAAAGATAAGTTGGCGGGGGTGAAGGGAACATATATAAAGCTACTTCATCAGTGATTTACAGAAAATGAAGCTCTAATTCAAGGTCTACATGTCCTTCAACACACACACACGTATGTGCACATGATGTGTGGGCTCCTGACATTCAGGAGACAGAAGTATACTTTCCTTGCAAGTAATAACTATGCCATTCTCTATTCCAAGGACATTCTAGTAATTAATGAGAAAGAGGCAGGCTTTGTTACGTTTGAGAATGTCAGCGTTCTGTAGGAGAAAATTGACAATACTGTGATCTATTGCAATATTTTTATACTATATAATTTGAGCTTGTAGCTGCTTAACCAATTAAAGATTAAGCAGGTAGTCCTTAAGTGTTGCTGCATAGCTGAAAGAATGATTTATTACACTGGAATACAGAGAAGCCAGACCGCATTCAAAGAAAATCACTATGGGTAGCTATTCATCAGTGCTCTGGAACCAGGCTTCCCTGTTCAACCTGGAGAAAAGCAGCTCCTTAAATCCCCCTCTTGGAGAGATCCAATGCATAATAACAAACTAAGTCCTGAAAGTTAAGGAAAAACAAGTTTTTTAATGGCTAAGCAAACACGTTTTTTAGAAAAATCCTTTGTGTTTTCTTTCCAGTTTTCCCTAAATACTAGTTCTCGAATCACCACAGTAAGAATACTGAGACACAGGAGGACATGTGGAATTGCACTTACTCTTTTGGGGTGATAACACAACCAGATTTAAAAAAAATTATCCTGTCAAAACTAAATTTCATTAAAGCACAGTTTTATTTGTGCTAATGATGCTATGCTGATTTTAGAAATGCATTGGTCTATGACATGAATACTGTTGAATCTTTTGATGCCTATGAGTCCCTAATGGTCTCTAATCAATGCATAGTAGTAGCTGCATGAGTTAAGTTACCACTATATAGAGGTGAGAGGGCTCATAGTGCAGGGGATTTCTGAGGATTTTCCTCTTGAGTCTTGTGGGAGAAGTTGATGAAGGTGCCTGAAAAGGTAGGCAGGGGCCAGGCTGTAAAGGGCCTGGTTTGGGCATTTTCCTGAAAGTTGTGGTGAGCCAGTGAAGGTTTTAAACAGACGAATAACCAGATTTGCACTTTCTGAGAGACTATGCTGATGCTACTGTCATGGATGGTTCAGAAGGGAACTGAGACCTGCGCTGAGACCAGGCTGGTATCTATCGCACTAGTTTGCAGGAAGGATGAGAAGAAAGTGAAGCAAGACCGAGGCAATGGGATGGAGGAAGACATACAAAGGAGTAATTAATAGCACTTGGAAACGGATTGTGTGTTGAGAGTGAGGACAAGCGAAAATCTAGGGCCATAGCTGGGCTTCTGGCAGAGGCCACACTATATACCCAGCTCAGACAGAGAATAAGAGGAGGGGGAAAGAGGATGGATTCAATTTGGATGTGTTTTGATTAAGTTTAGTGGGACACTTAAATACTGATGTACAGGGGTCTGGTAGGAAGTTGATGATAAAGCTGGAATTCAGGAGTGATGTCTGGGCTCTATGTAGAAATGTGCATGTCATCAGCACATAGTGGGTGGTTGCAGAAACCACAGATATATCCAGTGGATTGCTTTGCTCAAGCTGATATATAATTTTGGATGAAATAAGTGCAAAGTGAATTTCAAATGGAAACTTATTTTACTTGGGAAAGTGTACAACAGTTGCAATAAATGTTTGTGGACTGACTGGATGAACATATAGATAGAGAGGTGATTAAATAAATAAAGAGTATGAGTTCATGAAAATCAATAGATGTTCTCTTTTACCTTATCTCATGATTTATTTCCATTTTAGCTCTGGCATGAATAAAAAAGCCAACATTTGGATGCAATACATAAAGATCTTTAAACATCAATGAGTCTTTTTTTTTTTTTTTTTAAATTTTAGTAACAGGGTTTCCCTCTGTTCCCCTGACTGGAGTTCAGTGGCATAATCATAGTTACTGTAGCCTTGAATTGCTGGGTTCAAGCAATCCTCTCACCTCAGTCTCCCACAGTGCTGGGATTATAGGCATGAGCCACTGTGCCTAGTTGCCTTTCATTTTTAAAGCCTACTAATTTCAGACCATTTCATATGTGTTATTCCTATTTGGTACTGATGACCTAGTAGTGACTGATCAACTGCTTCCTTTGCGGCAAACCCAGATGGAGATGACCAGCAAGTGACAGACTGGGACCTGTTCAGCAAACATGTTATTTTGCACATGATTTCCCTTGAATAAATGTGAGTCTCCACTCTGCAATCCTTGCCAGAGACAAAGTGGTTTTAAAATAAGGAGAGATGTGTGATACTACATATTGGCTTGTAACACCCATATCTTATATAAATGGCCACACTGTAGTCCCACGGTCTGTAGAACAGACCAAGACTCCCTACTAATCAGTCACATCATTATGAAGGCAGTAAACAGGGAAGGGTGGAAATGTGTCTTCCACTGTCATTGACAGAAAATTTTACCTTGACAGGCAAGGGTAGTTCTGAGCCTTCTTGAATCATTGAGGAAAGGCTTAAAATGCACGTTTGTGGTCTAAACTGTCCAAAATGCTTTAACACCTCACTACAGGCATCAGATGGTTTGGGCAATGCCAAGTAGATTACAAATCCATTTTGTAGTTTGGGAAGGTCATTAGGACACAGATTCATTATCCGCTGAGACTTTTTTGTTGCTTTCCATTTATTACTCTCCTTTAAGTGAAATGGAGCTGTGAGAGCAGAGCAGAGACCGCAGTTCACTCAACCCTGACACATTACTGGTGTCTACAATTTCACCGTAAATTTGGAAAGGGAGAGACAGAAATTGCAAATGCAGGGATTTAAATCCCCTTGTGCTGCATTTGTCAAGATGAGCAGATTGCAAACTGCCTCTTGCAAATATGATATGCATCTGGGCATCAAGCTAATAATTCTGAACCACAGAATCATTCATTTGTGTGATGCTTCCCTCCAGAAGTTTCTGAAATTGCTTCTATAGTCATTATGTATCCCAGAGCTGTTCAGGTTTAGTCTGAGGATTAGAGAGACTATCTGACTAAGGAAGTTGGCATGCTTTTCCAATGAGATGGAAATGACAAATTTTTCTGTGTACATCATCACAATCTTTACAAATTATACATTTGGAATACTTGGTTTGGTCTTCTCTGAGGAAAGCAAGGAGAGATTTGTATAGTCATCAATTTTGTCTTAGAAACTTACAGGCACATTGATGACAAATTCAAATCATTTAGACACGCTCACAGACACTTCTGGCTCTTCTAGTGAAAAACAGTCTATGTATTTTTACAGTTTCTGTGTCTGGCAAGGCCCCATCCTCTTACCTCCCTGATTAGAAGCAATTTCTTTTGCTTCCTGTTTTGATTTCTATACATTTAGTTATATAAGTCATCCATTAATACATTTCATCATGTGAACATAATTATTGCAAATAACATTGCAGTCCCTTTTGATGATTGTGAAATTCTGATGTTTTCCCCCACCAATGGCACCCCCTTTCACTTCTGGTTGTTAACTGTTAGCAGCAATGATAATAGCTTCCTGTGTATCCTTCCATATCTTCTAGAGGTGTATGTGTGTGTGTGTGTGTGTGTGTGTGTAGTATTTGTGTGTGCATGTACAAACATGTTATTGTAGATAAACATCATACTACAGCTTCTTTTTTTCACTCAATTACACATCTTGGAGCTGTCACTACAGGGATCTATTCCATTCTTTTTATTGATGTTTACTTTTGCATAATATTCCAGAGTATTGGTGCACCACAGCTAACTTCTTTAGAGCTTCTGAATTTTCACTGCAGTCTACCTCATCTTGAAGAATCTTGAAAGACCCCTCAAACAGTGAATTCTTCAAAGTAAAAAAGAGGACATTTTATTAATTTTATCAGGAAAAAGCTTTCACATTTCTAAGCTCCCCCGTCATACTTATGCTATATCACCAAATACCATTAAAATGAGCACAATGACTTCATAGTTAACATTTCCTAACGTAACTCAACCAGGTATTTTCCCACGAATTACCCTACACTACAGCTGCTTCCGTTCTCTCATTCAGCATTTACAGATTACACACAGAAGACTCTGACCTATTTGTCAATTCAATAAGCACCAACTGTTTGCCAAGCACTGCTGTCGGTGCTAGGAATATGGTAACAAACAAAACACAGAGAAATCCCTCCTCTCCCGGAATCTACATCCTCGTGCAAGGCAGAGAATAGACAAATCAGCAAGATATGAAGGGTGTTAGACAGTGGTATGTCCTAAAGAGAAAAAAACGAAGACGGGAAAAGTGCTTTATTCAAAAGGTGGTTTTTGGATAAACACCTTTAAGAAATAAGGGAGGAAGCCATGCAGATGTCTGGGGGAAAAGCCTCCCTGACTAAGATACCCTCTGGGAGCAAATGATTCTTTCCTGACAAAGGGCCAGAGTCTTTCTGTCCTGTAGTTCATCATTTGGGTTCTTGTCCTTTATCACTTCTTACCAGTGGA
Source organism: Cheracebus regulus (assembly GCA_963574635.1). Classification (NCBI taxonomy): domain Eukaryota; kingdom Metazoa; phylum Chordata; class Mammalia; order Primates; family Pitheciidae; genus Cheracebus; species Cheracebus regulus. The sequence goes on along the minus strand of CAUYQU010101436.1, from coordinate 89,013 downwards.
ATTATTTTCCCCAGGAGAGTTGACCAGAACTTTCCTGCAGAAATGTCAAAAGGCAATCATATTTTTCAGTGAGAAATGAATCACTCAACATACAAGGTTTATAACATGAGGGAGACTAGGGCATATAGGGTACTCATTTTCTCCTGGGATTAGGGGTGCTGGCAGGAGAAACGTGGTTGGCTCTCTGACAGAGAGATTTGTGGAGCAATTTGTCTCTGCTTCAGGCCACAGGATAGAGAGAAGGGGGGAGCCTAGATATTAGCTGAAAGAGGGGAACTCAGCCCCAGGAAAAATGAGCAAATTTTCTTCTTTATGACCAGGTAGCTGCTTCTCCATGGCTATGTCTAGAATTCTATATAATGCTTGGATGTAAATCCCAGCTCTTCTAATTCGTAGTCGGATAATTATAGGCAGACCACTCAATTTCTCTGAGCTTCATTTTCCATCTGTAAAATGGAAATGATAATAATAGTAGCTATCTCCTGAGGTCGATTTGGAGGACTCAGTGAGACTTTAGAGGTAAAGACCTTGTACTTTGTGTCTGAAACATAATAAATACGCAATCAGAAGGTATGATATCATCATCACATCACTATCACCACCACCATGAGCATCAGTTCCTGGGCTTTACAGGGAAGTTCCTGGGTAGAAACACATTATTCAGTACTCTTTTTTTTTTTAAATTTTTTTTTAGTAGAGACAGGGTTTCACCGTATTGGTCAGGCTGGTCTCGAACTCCTGACCTTGTGATCCACCTGCCTCAGCCTCCCAAAGTGCAGGGATTGCAGGCATGAGCCACTGCACCTGGCTATTCAGTACTTCTTTAAACATCAATCAGTATCTCACAGAGCTTGGTACTGAAGATTCAGCTTCAAGCCTGTCTAGATAAGTTAAAAAAAAACAACTCACGCTTTGGGAAGGTAGCAGAGGGTTAAGGATTTTCAGGAAGGTGGTAATGTACAAATGGGCTTCCTTGGCACCAGAGAAGGGGAAGGGAGAAGGAAATGGAGACATTTTTGTGATATCAAAGGCACCTGTGAGACAGGATGCTGTGTTGATGATGACCAGGAAACTGCTTGATGTAAATGTCTGTGAAATGATGAGGAGGCCTGTGGCGAGAACCACCCAGAGGTCAAATAACCTCACGTGGCTTCATTCTGTGTCTCTTTAGTCCCAGTTTGTTCTCACATGCATGGATACAACCAAAGCTGACAACTGAATCTTTCAGCTACAAATCTACCTCACAGCTCAAAGAGAGCCAATCTAAGCATTCAGGTGTCTCTAAAAATAACCATGTTACATTTCTGTTTTGTTGGGAGGCTCTAATAGTTAAAAACGCTAGTCAGGCTGAACTGACCTGGGTTTGAATCCTTTTTTTTTCTTTTCTTTTTTTTTTGACTAGTGTGTAATTCGGGACAAGGTAGATAATGTCTCTGGGTCTCAATGTCCTCATTTGTGCAGGGAGATGGCAATAATATCTACCTAATAGGGTGATTATGGAGATGAAGTGGGATAATGCAAATAAAATACTCAGCACAGTGCCCAGCATTCAGTAAATGCATGTTAGTGATTATGACCAAATCTTTTGTACAAATTGTTTTCGGGTTAATGAGGAAAGAAGATAAAAAAATGTAGAGGAAGAGAAGGGAAATAAGAGTTATGGAAAAGAGGGGCAGGATGTTAAAAGCTGATCCTGGAACACAGGTACTTGGTGACTGACAAAAAAAAGATGGTGGAGAGAGAAAAAGGATAAAGACGGCAGGGACTCAGAGGCAGAAGCTCAGCCTTGTTTTTTGCCAAGGTTTCATCCATCTGGCCTTGGCTTCTATGCTTGCTTTTCCTTCCAAATGGCAGCTTCCAAGCCTGCTGGTGAAACCCAGGGCAGGGAGATAGAACGTCTCTGGATCGCTCGAAACTTCTGCACTCAGTGAAGGCATTTAAGAAATATACATATTCTTCTCTTGCAATATAGAATTCCTCTGAGACTAATACAAGAGACAAGCCTGTCAAGTGAGTCAGCAGTGACCACAGGCTGACATAATCCTATTGCTTTTTGGCTGACAGCTCAGGTGGAGAAAAATTCACTCTGATCCAAAGGAAAATGCAGTTTAAATCTCAACACAAAATTCTGACCCTCCATAATTAGCTTCTATTACCAGTCTGTGATGACCCTAGACACCAGAAATAGCAGAAACACCATTAATACATTTGTTACTGTTTGGAATGTAGTAATTTAATCATTGCTAAAGGTAAAATGTTCAAAGGGTAGAATAATTCAGATTATTTTCAGGGTCTAAGAAGAAAAAAAATAGGCCGGGTATGGTGACTCACGCCTGTAATCCCAGCACTTTGGGAGGCCGAAGCGGGCAGATCACATAAGGTCAGGAGTTCGAGACTAGCCTGGCCAATATGGCAAAACCTTGTCTCTACTAAAAAAATATATAAAAAATAGCCAGGTGTGGTGGGGTGCACTTGTAATCTCAGCTACTTGAGAGGCTGAGGCAGGAGAATTGCTAGAACCCAGGAAATGGAGGTTGCAGTGAGCAGAGATCGCACCACTGCACTCCAGCCTGGGGGACAGAGTGACATTCCATCTAAAAAGAAAGAAATAAAGAAAAAAATAAATAAAATAGTGTCTTTCCTTAGAATTGCATAACAGTAGATATTCTAATGTAGCATCCAGTATGGATGGACATACAGAGAATGAACATAAACTTGCATAAGTAATGAGATAATCTAGAAAAATAAAACACATGGTTAACTATATCATTTTTTTCTTTTATGGGAAGAATGGCTGGTCTGAATACACTCCTATGGTGTTATGAATTCTAATCATCTACAAAACCAGAGAGAAATTGAAGTTCTAAGATGGATTTTCAGTATGATCTCTTTTGATGCGTTTTTACAAACACAGTAATTTAAGACACTAAGTTGAAGCCTGGATCTGCATATCAAAATGTAGGACACACTTAGGAGGAAGATCAAAGGGCAGTTTTTACATTATGGAAAAAACTAGCTTGACCCTGAAATATCATTGCTCCTAAATAAAATTAAATATAATTTGAAGTCATGAATTAGGATCAATCCCATCTGTTCAACATGCACACACACACATACACACACACTCACACACGTTTTTAGGAAAGACTAGAAATTAAATGTTCATGTCAATTTTTTGCTAAATTGCTTCCCTGAGGTGTTACATCCTGGACCTCCAGGATGGCTATCATTGAAATCTGGCTGCCTTTATTTCTAACACGAACACAGCATGGCCTGCCTGTGCGGAAGGTGACTTTCCAGGTATCTGAGCACCTTGGGGAAGCTGATTTCTACAAGCCACGAAGAAACTCTCTCATTTCCGTATTCAGTCCCCTACCTTGTATTCAGCACTGTCCTTCAGCCCGCCTAAGGCTGGAACTTCCTTTGCCCCCTTTGAGCCCTCAGCTGAGGTCCAAAGTTCCTTAGCTGGTGTTGCTGAGGCTGTAGCACATTCTCGCTCACCCCTGCCAGGGCCTCAGCTCATCACACTGCTCATTTATGAGCTTAATGTGCACCCCAGGGTGACACCCAGAGAAAACAGAGCCTTCTCTTCTCAGTGGGGTACAATATTTCAGCTAAGGCCTATCCTTTAAGATTTGGGACTCAGTTTTGCCCTTCCAATCTGTCTGTATCCATACTTGAAAGCAGTTTTTCTTGAACACATTTTACTTTGAATTTGAGATCTGCCTCTGATGCGTCTTATTTAATAAGGCACAGGCACAGGACTACATTCATTATTTAGACTAGAACTTATTTTGCACTTGATGTTAAGATAAAACTGGCACACTTGTTCATGGTAATTGCATAGAATGAAATGAACCCAATTTATGTAAAGGATTATGGAAGGAATAAAAAACTTCCAAGGTAAGCCTGTTAAATCATTCATTTAGTAACTGACTGACATTTGCACAGATCTGGATCCTGCACTTTGCCAGGTTTTAAAGCAAAGCAAAGAAGCAATTATTTAAAAGTGATGGTGAAAAACAATATTGAAAGAAATCCTGGAGAGTGGATCTATTTTAAGTGATTATTCTCACTTAAATAATGTAATTCACAGACTATGGAACTAGGACCAGGGAATCATTTCTCAGCCTGTCTTCACCTGGCAACCTTAGACATTCCAGCATTAGAAGATAAGTGCAATGCCAATGATGTCAACCACGTCTTTTGGAATAATTTTTTCTTATTCTTTTAAACATTTATATTTTATCATTAAAGTTTTTGCTATGCATGCATTACACAGGTGCAGTTAGGCTTAAAGTCTATGTCTGGGATTCTAGCTCCTTGGAAAATACTTGTTTCTCTCTGTCTCTCTCTCTCTTTTTTTTTTTATTGAGACGAAACCTCCCTCTGTCTCCCAGGCTGGAGTGCAGTGGTGTGATCTTGGCTTGCTGCAACCTCTGCCACCGGGTTCAAGCAACTCTTGTGCCTCAGCCTCCTGAGTAGCTGGAACTACAGGCGTGCACCACCACGTCCAGCTAATTTTCTTGTATTTTTAGTAGAGATGGGGTTTCATTATGTTGGCCAGACTGATCTCCAACTCCTGACCTCAGGTGATCCACCCACCTCAGCCACCCAAATGTTGAGATGACAGCATGAGCCACTGTGCCTTGCCACTTGTTTCTCTTTATTTCCAGTTAATGTCTAAACCCATCTGATGAAAAAGAAAATAAGAAAGAAAAACTGATGTGAAGAAACTGTAAATCGAAATCATTTCCTCTGCTGTACACATAAAAAGTCTAAAATTGATGAATAGGTAAATGAAACATTTTTATCAATTAATCAATCTCTAGACTTAATAACAGAAACATTTCTGGCAATCAAAGTAGGGGAAAAATCTTTAATTGATTTCTCAGATGATTTTTTTCCAGATTGTAAATAAAGTGGTCTAATGTTTTCTATTTGGATGTTTTGGGAGACATACAAATGAAATACAGTACATAGACAAATTAAATGCTAACACAAAGTAGGAAGATATTAAAATAGCCCTACTTTACCTGTTTGGAACAAAGGCAGTCTACTCCATTGGGGAAATCAAAGCAAATGTGAATAAGAGGTTTTCACCTTGCAAAACTACGAGCTTCATTGCCCTGGAGAGAGCTACTAGGCAAGGCTTCTCATGACAGTGCCTGTAGGGACGTCCATGGGGCTGTGAAGCAGGAGTATTCTACGGAACATGCACCTGCAATGAAGGTGTGGAGCTCAGGAGAAGCGTCCATTGATAATGCCCCTCTGGCTGCAGGGTCTTCTATGCAGCCTCTCGCAGATCAATATACCAGTAAGTTAAAATGCACATCAGTATTTTCTGTCCTTTAGCAACGATGATGGTATTTGCCACCAGTGAGTGTGATCTGTGAAGCAGATTTTAAAATGCAGTCCTGGGATTCTATTATACTGAAACACCTTTGATTTCCTATTTGAATACTTCCAGCTTTGTAACTATGCCATCATGCACTCATAATCATAAGAAATTAATTTTAAACTAAATACTCTTCAATATCCATTTTCATATATATTTTCACTTCATATATAAAGTTTGGGGTAAAACAGTATAAGGAGTATAGGAAAATATAACAAATTAAAGGGTAAGACATTTAAAAAACCACCAATTTACTTTGTTCTTCAAAGTTTTTAAGCTTTAAAAATGTACTGTTTTTTTTTTGTTATTGTTGTTTGTTTTGAGATGAAGTCTCAGAATTCCGCTCTGTCACCCAGGCTGGACTGTGGTGGCGCAATCTCACTTACTGCAACCTCTGCCTCCCGGGTTCAAGTGATTCTCCTGTCTCAGCCTCCCGAGTAGCTGGGATTACAGGCGCGTGCCACCATGCCCGGCTAATTTTTTTTTAATTTTTAGTAGAGAGAAGGTTTCACCTTGTTGGTCAGGCTGGTCTCAAACTCCTGACCTCATGATCCACCCACCTCAGGCTCCTAAAATGCTGAGATTATAGGTGTGAGCCAACTCACCTGGCCAAATTTACTGGCATTCTAAGCCAGTGGTCCCTAACCTTTTTGGTACCAGGGACCAGTTTGGTGGAAGACAATTTTTTCATGGACTGGGGGGTAGGGGGATGAAGAGTAGGGGATGATTTCAGGATGAAACTGTTTGATCTCAGATCATCAGGCATTAGATTCATTAGGCATTAGATTCTCACAAGGAGTGCACCACCTAGATCCCTTGCATGCGCCGTTCACAATAGGATTCACACTCCTATAAGACTCTAATTCGGCTGCTGCCGATCTGACAGAAGGCGGTGCTCAAGCGGTAATGCAAGCTATGGGAGCGACTGTAAATACAGATGAAGCTGTGCTTGCTCGCCCACGCTGCTCACCCCCTGCTGTGTGGCCTGGTTCCTAACAGGCCATGGACTGGTACTGTTCTGTGGCCTGGGGATGGAGGGACCCTGTTTTAAGCAGTTTAAGAATTATTCTCTTTCGGAAGATCTACCTGTACTGGGATGAGATCATGTTTCTTTACTTTGAGCACATAGTAGGTGCTCAATAAATGCTTGTTGCAAGAATGAATGACTGGCCAGGTGTGATGGCTCATGCCTGTAATCCCAGCACCTTGGGAGGTCGAGGTGGCAGATCATGAGGTCAGGAGATCAAGACCATCCTGGCCAATATGGTGAAACTCTGTCTCTACTAAAAACACACACACACACACACACACACACACACACACACACACACAAATAGCTGGGCGTGGTAGTGCATGCCTGTAGTCCCAGCTACTTGGGAGACTGAGGCAGGAGAATTGCTTGAACTGGGGAGGCGGAGGTTGCAATGAGTCCAGATTGTGCCACTGCACTCCAGCCTGGCAACAGAGCAAGACTCCGTCTCAAAAAGAAAAAAAAAGAATGAATAACCATATGTCCTTTTTTTTTTTTTAACCATAATAGGTAAAATCTATAAGTAGTGTTATTTTTGCCTGAGACATTTATGTAACAAAACAAAGTTCAGTTTTAGAATTGATTTAAAGTAATACTGTAAGAATGGAACATTTAGAGGTTGAAATTTAAAGGATTATAAATGAAGTCTAAGGTCTGCCCATGGATTTCTAAATATAGCATGCTTAACCAAGAAAAAGAACATGAATATTTGTAAATAAATTTCAGATAAAAGGAAATTTTCAATATAAGCCATGTAAGTTTAAATTAACATAAAGAAAACACAATTGTTTATAAAAACAATCATACACATTGAGAGAAATGATAACTCTCTTTAAACTTGCATTCTTAATATTGTCTGTGCAAAATTGCTTGTAGTGTCCTCAAATGGGTGTCTGTGGCCAGATGTACCGAGAATATCCCCTTAAATGGCACATATTGAGACAATGCAGCCAGCTGTCTCCTTAAACTAGATGGAGTCTGGCCAGGTCACGGCTGTGCTTTCAAACAACTGGTCTGGATATGTGAGACCTGCAGAACAGGCAGCAGCAGCTGGAAGGCATCCTGTATGTATGTTGTGCTGTTGCAGCCCTGCGAGAGGAGAAGAATGAGATTGAAGGGCTATTTTCATAGTTCAGCTTAACAATGCTTCCTATTGGATAATGTCCCCAGTCTTCAACCCCCCCCCCCGCCCACCGCCATCAATACTGGATTATATTCATCTTGCAATGCTGGTGCTTAAAAGCAAGTGTAAACACATGCTTTTGGATGGAGCATGTCCAGCTCTTAATTATCTATATTAAGAGAGAGAAGAATTTATTCAAAATGAGGCAAATCATTTCCATGGACTTTTAAGATCCATCAGTGTGTGTACATTCTTGACCCAGGGTATGTCCTATCTTATTTATCCCTTTCCCAGATCCACCCTACTGCCCTGAAATAACACAGAAACACAGTATGAATGAGGTTGTTTTGTCCTACCCTACAGACAGATAAACAAGAACGATCAACATAAAGCTAACTGGAGATATTATTGGGGAGTCACTCATGGCAAACTTGAACCCTGTTACCCTCCTATGCATGGTACTTTCTGCTTGGTTGAGATAGCTGACATTATTATTCCTGTTTTGTGATGCACTAATACATAGTATTGGGTGGAGAGGCCATTTAAAGGTTAGGGTAACTAAAACATGGGAAAACATCTATGGGGAAATGGAAAAAACATTTGACATCACAGTCCTCATACCTGACATGGTAAGTTAATTTTATGCCTTCTGGGTAGCCAGGGGAGAGATTTTTCTTGTACCACATTCTGCCCCTGACTGCCAGGGTTTCCTTTTAGCTGTGTCTGTCCCTCCAAGACCTTTCCCTACAGCTCCTATTCCTTTTGGCCGATGGCATCCCACTGTGGGGCTGCATCCGAAACAATCACGTTCAGTGACATCACTTTGTTATTTCTGTACCTTAGTCATTTTCCTTAACAGTAAGGCACAGATCCCCAGAACAATGCTATAAATATATAGGTAGCTAATATGGTTTGGTTGTGTCACCACTCAAATCTCATCTTGAATTGTAACTCCCACAATTCCCACATGTCATTGGAGGGACCTGGTGGGAGATAACTGAATCACGGGGGCAGGTCTTTCCCATGCTAGTCTCATGATAGTAAGTCTCATGAGATCTGATGGTTTTAGAAAGGTGAGTTTCTCTGCACAACCTCTCTTCTCTTGTCTGCCGCCATGTGAGACGTGCTTTTCACCTTCCACCATGACTGTGAGGCGTCCCCAGTCACGTGAAACTGTGAGTTCATTAAACCTCTTTCTTTTGTAAATTGCCCAGTGTCGGGTAGGTCTTTATCAGCAGTGTGAAAATGGACTAATATAGTAGTCCTCCTGAACTTTTGTAATTTCCAAATTTTGCAATGGACAGCCACTTCAGAAAGCAAAATCCTATTGATACATGCATTGCCCATATTCAAACTGAGCTTGTTAACACCTTGAACCTTCAGCTGGATGCCCTGGGGCTGTTACTTATAGTTTATTCACTAATGGAAGATGTTCCTCTACCAATCGTCTATCTTTCCTCTACAGGTAGAATGCAGTGCCTACGATTCAAGAATGAGAATCCTTCCTGGACCTCTTTTCTTCTCTCTTAGGTTACTGTTTCTGGCAAAGACACAGCAATGTTGGTTGGGGCAGCTTTCTATCAACACAACTGATGCTGCGAAGTCCTAGTGAGCGGGTAGGCCACAGAGTGAGAAGTCACAGGGGATGGTGCCCCTTGTCATTGACTGGGCAGAGGCGGAACATTCTCCTTGCCACTGTTGCTGGCTTGGAGCTTAGACACAGTTAAACCAAAGGTTATTCTAAATCGAAGGAAGTGCCCATTTTTATGAAAATCACCATTGAGCAATAACCCCTCATTGCAGCCAATAATCATAGTGTTAAATCTAGTGTCAAATTTGGCAGCAGAAATCTGCTTCTGCTGGAGGAAACAGCGACAGAAATAATGTGCAAGCTTAGCGTTTCTTTTTATAATCAGGAATTCTTGAAAATTAGGTATTGTTGCTTCATCAGAGGGTTTACAGCTGGTTGAGTTTCACAAATATACTCAAAAAAGACTTGATGATGAGATTTAGAAGGTGCAATAACATTTGCTGTGGAGGAGAAGGAAAAAAAATAAAAGAAGTTTTAATATTTGCTTTGTTTCAGAAGCACTTTCTCTCCAGAGGCCACTTACCTCTAACAATACACTACTGATCATGGGGTTAAGGACCTCGGCCTTCTTGTTGCTCTGTGGAATCAGAAGTATAAAATTGACAGTTTAGGTGCTCATACTACAAGGCTTGCCATGTAAAATGTAATGCACTGGATTTGTTGAGGGATCTCTTACAGAGGAAGAGGAGGACAAGCAGAATGCTTCCTACAGACCAGGCTTCAGACCTGCTGCTGCACCTTTTTAGTCTCATTTAATTGCAACAGAAATCCTAGGAGGTAGGCAGGTATCATAATAACCCCAATTTAAAAAGGAGAAAACAGGGATCAGAGAGGTTGAGTAACTTGTTTAAGATCACATGGCTAGAAATTTAAACCGAAACCTTTTTCACCACGTAAATTTTGTAGCAGGTCTGGGATAAGGGTGAAGTGAGGGAGGCTGAGTTGTGTAGGCAGAGGATTGGAAGCTGTCTTTACTAAGTTTTGATAGTTTGATGATCATAATATTTTGGCATTTTATTTTAAAATATATTTCATTAAAATTGCTATCTAGATTCCTGGGGTTTGTTTTCTGTTTCTTTTTTGGGCTCCTTTTACTCTGCAGGTGAGTTAAGTCCCTCACTCACCTAACCTAGTCCAAGCCTTGGTCTAGTCTTTTTTCTTTCTTCTTTTAAATGCAAACATAGGAACTTGGTTATAGGGTATCTTCCAGAAGAGCAGCACAGTTAAGACATTCTTAAATATAACTTGAACACAGGTCCGCAGATCCATATTTGAAAAACACAAATATATGTAAAGCACAGAGTACAGTGCCTGGTATAAAGTAGGGACTCAAAAAGTGAAAGGCAGGCCAGGCGTGGTGGCTCAAGCCTGTATTCCCAGCACTTTGAGAGGCCAAAGTGGGTAGATCACCTGAGGTCAGGAGTTTGAGACCAGCCTGGCCAACATGGTGAAATCCTGTCTCTACTAAAAATACAAAAAAAATTAGCTGGATGTGGTGGTGGGCTCCTGTAATCCCAGCTACTTGGGAAGCTGAGGCAGGAGAATTGTTTGAACCTGGGAGGCAGAGGTTGCAGTGAGCCAAGATCATGCCACTGTACTCCAGCCTGGGTGACAGAGTGAGACTCTGTCAAAAAAAAAAGAGAAACTGTCCCAGCACTTTGGGAGGTCAAGGTGGTTGGATCACGAGGTCAAGAGATCAAGACCATCCCGGCCAACACAGTGAAACCCTGTCTCTATTAAAAATACAAAAAAAAAAAAAAAAAATTAGCCGGGCGTGGTGGCATGCACCTGTGGTCCCAGCTACTCAGGAGGCTGAGGCAGAAGAATCACTTGAACCCAGGAGGTGGAGGTTGCAGTGAGCTGAGATGGTGCCACTGTACTACAGCCTGGTGACAGAGCAAGACTCCATCTCAAAAAAAAAAAAAAAAGAAAGAAAGAAAGTGAAAGGCAGAGTTGGAGTCATTATCTTTGCTTATCTATCGGTCTATCAATCAATAGTCTTCTCTATCTAAGCATTCAATCTACTCTTAGACCATAAACCATTAAAAGGATTGGCGAGAGAGAAGGCAATCTTAATAAGTTAGCTTCTCTTACAGTACCTGGAAGAGTTCAGACTAAATAAAAATACATAAATTAAATATATCTTCTCAGAGCAGCCCACTTTCATTGACATTACACTACTGAGGGTGAAGTAATGTCTTATGGGGGAAACCATAATGGAGTCTTGGGAGAAACCTCTTTAAAAACCCAGTCATTTTAGTAAGTAACCAGAAAATCCATTATGGTATTTGCTTTCATGTTTATTTGATTATCAATAAACTTCTAAAATATAATCAAATGAGAGCAATAAGATGACATTGGTTTTCAGAATCAATGAGGTATGCAAGCAATTTAAATAGAGTCTAGAGAGCAATATATACTCATTAACTTCAAGTTATGAATAATGGCTGTTTCAGAGAACAGAAACACTGAATTGATGTAAATGATTCATCACAGCACAAGATCAGAGATATTGTTGTGAGAGGGCATTTCTAAATTCTATTTTAGATTCAGATTTTTCTTCCCCAAAATAATAACCTGTGTGGTCCTAATTCTGTTCATGTGAATACTTGTACATGTGTGTGTATATATAAATATATATAAGGTCAAGTGCATGGCCATCTGCTAGCACCTTACTACATAAAATATGGACCATGGATCAAGACCACTGTCATCACCTGACTGCTTACTAGAAATACAGAATCTCAGCCTCATCCCAGACCTACTGAATGAGAATCTTCATTTTAACAACATCTCCAGGTGATCCACACGCACCTTGAGGTTTGAGATGCTGTGCTGGAATAAACTATGTGAAAAGGAATGGAAAACAATAACATGAATACTACCCACTCGTGTACATAAATTAATATTTAACAATATTATGCAAAATATAATACACACAAACATGCACACAGTCACACTCTCAAGCCTAAACAAACACAGAGAACCAAAGAGTTGGTCTCTGATATATCTGGTGGATAACCAACTAGGAATTAAGAGCTCTACTAAGAGGCTTGGGGGAATCAATTCACCCCTCCAGGCCTCAGTTTCCTCACCTAGTAAACTGTGAGAAGGGTGACAAGAGGATGCAATAGAGCCTTAGGAACTGGAGACACCAAGGCTATTCCATCTTGATTAAGACCTCACACCTCTCTGCAAGCCTAGTGTTTATATCCAAGTCCATGGACATCAGGCAACTTGGGCCACATTGAGGGCGCAAAGGCATTTCATCCAGCCTACTTCATCAATGAGTGTATACCTCTCTTGTCATGCTGCTAGTATACAGTGAAGCTCTGTTGCTGAGGGCCTGAAATTAGACAAACTTAAAAGGTGCTGTTCTATAAAATAGGAGAAGCAGATCAGATTTCTTGACAGCAGAAGGAATAGGTGGTGTGTAGCTCACCCCTTATTCACAGAGTCACTTACAGAAGGGTGGGGGACAGGCATCTTTTTGGGTGACAGCCAGGTCCATGGTCATTTCTCACTTCTTTTGAGAAATGCTCGAGGCCTGAGGAGGAGGAGGGGGCGTGTCCCAGGAGCCAGGTAGGTCTGCGCAATGAGACGCTGTCCCCTGTTGCTGCTAAGTGAAGCCAAGGTGGACATGTGACCCATGCTGATGAGCTATTCAAACCTTCTTACCCAGGAACCAGGAATTTGAATGGAAAGACATAGGGTTAGGAACTGCCATCACTGAGTCACAGTAACAGCAGCACTTTAGAGAGAGTATGTGTAGGCCAGGCATGGTGGCTCATGCCTGTAATCCAAGCACTTTGGGAGTCCAAGGCAGTTGGATCACCTGAGGTCAGGAGTCTGAGATCAGCCTGGCCAACATCATGAAACCCTGTCTCTACTAAAAATACAAAAATTAGCTGGGAGTGGTGGCCCACACCTGTAATCCCAGCTACTCAGGAGGTTGAGGCATGAGCATCGCTTGAACCCAGGAGGCGGAGGCTGCAGGGAGCCAAGATCACACCACTGCACTCCAGCCTGGACAACAGAATGAGACTCGGTTTCAAAAACAAAAGAGAGAGAGTGTGCATGAGCTCTGGTGCTGGATCCCCACAGCCGTTCACTTCCCCCACGGCCTGTTGTAAAGCCTCCTTTTTGTCTAAATTTTTTCGAACGTGTTTCTGTTGCTTCCTTGTATGGGTTGAATTGTGTCCCCTGCAAAAAGACATACTGAAGTCCTAACCTCCAGCACCTCAGACTGTGACTTTATTTGGAGATAGGGTGGTTGCTGGTGTGATAAGTTAGGATGAGGTCATATTGGTCATGCTCTAACCCAATAGGCCTGGTGTCCTTATAAGGAGGGAAATCTGGACACACACATGCATGGAAGGAAGGTGATGTGAAGACACACAGGGAGAAAGCAGCCATGTCAAGACACACAGAGAGAGACTGGAGTTTTGCAGCCACAAGCCAAGGAATACCTGGGGCTACCAGAAGCTGGAAGAAGCAAGGTAGGATCCTAGAGGCGCTGGAGAGAGTAAGGCCGGATACCACCTTGTTTTCAGACGTCTAGCCTCCAGAACCATGAGAAAATCACCCGGTCTACGGTACTTTGTTAGAGCAGCCCTAGGAAACTAGGACCATTCGAAACCCAGAACCAACCTAATTAGAATAGGAAGTAATCTGCTGTTTCTCACGGAGAACATCATTAGACTGTGCATCCAGGGTTTTAAAAGAAAAAACAGGGAGGTTAAAGGGAATATTTTCCAGGAGTTCAAGATCAGCTTGGCCAAGATGGTGAAACCTCGTCTCTACTAAAAATACAAAAATTAGTCAGGTGTGGGGATGGGCACCTGTAATCCCAGCTACTCAGGAGGCTGAGGCAGAGAATTGCTTGAACCTGGGAAGTGGAGGTTGCAGTGAGCCGAAATTGCGCCACTGTATTCCAGCCTGGCGAGACTCCGGCTCAAAACAAAAAGGGAATATTTTCCACTTTTCTCTGGGCCCACTAAGGTGAAGCTATATAATATGACTTCTTTCCAAAGAAAACAATGAGAGGCCATACCTCCAAGTGAATGCTGAGCCTTTCAAACTTGTTACCTTGAGAATAGAAACACTTGAGCCAATCAGTAACATTTTTCTTTTGGTTAAAGTCAACTGTGACAATGAAACAAAGAAAATTTTATCTTGCATGGCTTGTAAAGTAGGCTCTGAGGGCAACAGTCAATGAGAATATTCAAAATTAATCATTTTGCCAGAGATTCTGAATTACATATATCACAGATATTAAGTAATAAATGGAATCTTCATCTGACATTTTTAAAAAACAAAGAAAAAACGGAGGTTTGACAACTCACTCACCCAAAATCTTGTATGTCTGAGATGGCAGATTCAAGGCTAGAACCCAGTCAGGGAAGCCCTAAGCTGCCTGTCCTTAGAGAAGTTGCTCTTGGCCTGACTTTCGCTTACATCATGGCATAGCTTCAGTTTTATGGAGCGATTAAAGAAGGTGCTGCATCTCCACATTTCCTCACAGCCCCTCACAGAACTACTTCCCTTAAAAAAGGTGAAAAAAAAAATCCAGACTGTAATCTTACCCCAACAGTGGTTAAAGAATTCGTAAACTTCTTTGATAAGGAGGCCACTTCATTGCACATTGCAGTAGTTAATCTGAAATAAGAAAAAAGAGAGCTTTGGATGTTTTAAATAAGGTAAAATAATTGAAGTGTCATGGCAATTTCTGATACTAATTCAGTATGACATTTAAAAGAATACCACACACGCTTGAAGATGCTCTACAGAAATGTGCAATCCGACGGTTTCCCTCAAGAATCTTCCATGATTCGCAATCACGGTTTGATCTAATCCTGGTTTTCTTTCCATGCTTAAAGAGTAATCATTCAACTCACTTGACCTCTTTTAGAATCAAAACCTCGTGTAGGAAAATACCAGGCTTCAGCTTCACACGTGTAGAGCTATAAACTCTTGCCAGGTGAATGGTTTGCAGCTTTTTGGTCATTTCAAAATAATCATGAACATTCAGTGAGGCACTATGTTAAGCACTTTCGTATGCCTAATCATATTTCATCCTCAGAGTGACCTTATGGGTTATATTATTATTTCCATTATATATAGATGGAAAATCAAACATTTAAGAAAGTTAGGTAGCCAAGTGGTGGTGGCTCACGCCTATAATTCCAGCACTTTGGGAGGCCAAGGCAGGTGGATCACCTGAGGTCAGGAGTTCAAGACCAGCCTTACCAACATGGTGAAATCCTGTCTCTTCTAAAAATACAAAAAATTAGCCAGGTGTGGTGGTGGGCACCTATAGTTCCAGCTTCTCGGGAGGCTGAGGCAGGAGAATCCCTTAAACCCAGGAGGAGGAGGTTGCAGTGAGCTGAGATTGAGCTATTGCACTCCAGCTTGGGTGACAAGTGCAAAACTCCATCTCAAAAAAAAAGAAAGAAAGAAAGTTAGGTAAACTGTTTAGGTGCTTAGAACATGCAAGAGAGGTGGATTCAAATTCAGGTGTTTCTGGATATTTTGATTATTTTTTTATTATATGCTTCAAAAATGAAGATCCTATAGAATATGTTTTTAATATTTATATTAAAATTCCAAGTTTATTCTAGGCATTCCACTTCTGGGATGTTATTCCAAGAAAATAACACAAGATATACACAAATATTTATCCTAACAGTATAGATGATGACAAAAACTGAAAACAATTTAATTACCTAATAATGTAGGTATGGCCTGCTATTTTTCTATCAATTAGTGCACACAGCTCTCATGAATAGTGATTGAAATGCTACGGGAAAAACAATAACCCCAAGTCAAGAATCTTATATGTGAAAAGATCTAGTAAAGTCAGTAGATGTAAGTTTTGCTTTGATAAAAGAGGCCTTATCTAACATATATTTAGGTTTTATGAGCTATATCCACCCACCCACCCATCCATCCATCCATCCATCCACCCACCCATCCAACCATCCATCCACCCACCCACCCATCCATCCATCCATCCATCCATCCACCCACCCATCCATCCACCCATCCACCTGCCCATTCATCCAAAACTTGTCTGCAGAAAGCATCAAGAGTAAAGCCAGGAGATATCTCAGAGCCATTCAGTCTATATTCTTGGGCAGGTGGGTGGGAGGCACTTATTGTACAGACAAGTCAGGGACTAGGTGCAGCTTGATAGGGCTGGGACAATCAGGGCTGGGAATCAGAAAGGAGCAAAGAGTAAGGTCCTGCTATCCACACCTAGGGCTTCTGAACTTTAGCCCTCCCCTTTCCAATTAGTACTGCAAAGATAAACCAGTACCTACAGATCGCCCTCAGCATTTTCAACCTCTCTTACTTTGTCCTTTCCTCTTCTTTCCAAATGTTGAGGCAAGTGCATATTCTTTCTAGGAATATTAAGGTGGGGATTATGTGGTTCTCAAAATAACTTTGATTTTTACATTCTTAGATATGGAAATCTAGGCTAGATGACAAATCTCTACAAGTGAGGAAAAATGCCACCAGTACAAAGACACTAATGCTGACTTTTTTGCAAGATCTTTCTGCTAAAAGCTTACTCCCCAGCCTACAACACCAAAGCAGTAATAAGCAAAGACTAGTTAGCTAGCAAAGTGACTGTGCTGAGACCTGTGTGTATATGTTCCTGAATATTTTCAGGAGTTCTGTTTTGACTCCTGTGTCTGTATAATAACATGAGGGTACTTAGGCCTATGTTATTTTTCTATATCACAGTAATGGCTTATTTTTTAGCTTCATACCAATTATTTTCATGAACACTCCATATCAACTGTTTTCATGTACATTCACTAGATTGCATATTCATATCTGTTACATATATAAATTTTTTTATTTTACTTAATAAAGTAATGATAATATAAATTATTTATTGAAGAACATAATATAGGACACCACACATGTACACACATATAACCCAGGGTGAATTGTTTAATATTAGCTACCATCATCACCAGAGTTCAGAATATGCAGAGCTGGTGTAAGTCTCCAGGAACAGTGGAGTGTATTTGCCTATTTTTGTGAATTTAGCTAGAAGTTACATTAAAGTGTCCTTTCTCTATTTGTGTGTATGTTGAAAATGTAATTACCCTCAAAAGTTTTTACTCCTAAGACTATGATCTATTAAATAAACACTTTCATGCCTCTGAATGATTTAATGTGTCTTCCCTTAAATCTCTTCATAAATAATTCCTAGAATGGCTAGTGAAGTCTTCTTCTTCTTGCTAACATAATGCATTTGTTAAAGAAATTCTTATTTCTGGCCAGGCATGGTGGCTCACACCTATAATCCCAGCACTTTAATGGCTTATTTTTTAAGGGGGCCAAGGAAGGCAGATCACGAGGTCAAGAGATTGAGACCATCCTGACCAACATGAAGAAACCTCATCTCTACTAAAAATACAAAAATTAGCTGGGCATGGTGGTGTGCGCCTATAGTCCCAGCTACTTGGGAGGCTAAGGCAGGAGAATCGCTTGAACCCGGGAGGTGGAGGTTGCAGTGAGACGAGATCGTGCCACTGCACTCCAGCCTGGCTACAGAGCAAGACTCCGCCTCAAAAAAACCCCAAACAAACAAAACAACAACAACAGCAACACAAAAACACAACAAACTAAAAGAGAAATCATTATTTCCTAAGGTGACCATAGAACAATAGAACTGGTTGACTTGAAATCTGAATCTGTGGCCAGGTATGGTGGCTCACGCCTGTAATCACAGTCCTTTAGGAAGCTGAGGCAGGAGGGTCGCTTGAACCCAGGAGTTTGAGACCAGCCTGGGCAACACAGCCAGGCCTTGTCTCTGCAATTAATTAAAAAATAAGCTGGACATGGTTGTGCGCACCTGTAGTCCCAACTACTGGGGAGGCTGAGGTGGGAGGGTGGCTTCAGCCTAGGAGTTTGAGGCTGCGGTGAGTCACGATCATGCCATTACACTCCAGCCCGGGTGACGGAGCAAGATTCCATTTCAACAAACCAACAAACAAAAAGAAATCTGAATATTTTAGTGGCTTTGAGAGTACTGGTGTATACATGTGTATCTGAATGGTACCTATAGATAAAATTGGAAAATAAGAATTTAAAGTAACATTTATTTACTTTATTAGAACTTTTGCTTGGTCCAGAGCTGGTTTTTCCTCTTCCTGTCCATGAAGAATTAATTCTGCTACTTTATGAAGCTGCTCGATACAGCGCGCTGTTACCTCTGCCAGACTTTCAATGGACAACATGTATACTTCCTGAAATGAATAAATGCAAGGAAGAAATTTATTGAGCAGATGCTTTTATTAAAAAATGCTGTGACAACAGAAGTGATATAATTCTTTTAAAAATACATTAAATATAACATGAAATCGTTAACCTGAAGATTACGAGCATACTGAAGACTTTTTTAAGTGCAATGCTGCCAGAAAATGAAGTGTTGTCAGGTGCCCAGGGATGTGGCGAGCCTGTTCACAGCTGTGTCCCCAGTGCTTACAGCAATGCTGGGCACAAAACAGGCAGGTGCTAAAGAAGGCGTGTGGAAGGCTGGCTGAATGCACAGAGCTCAACTGATATTTTTCCTTATAGTGATCTAATCACTGCAACCTCTGCCTCCTGGATTTAAGTGATTCTCATACCTCAGCCTCCCAAGTAGCTGGGAATATAGGCGCGTGCCACCATGGCTGGCTAATTTTTTTTTTTTTTGGATTTTTAGTTAAGATGGGGTTTCACCATGTTGGCCAGGCTGGTCTTGAACTCCTGAATGCAGGTGATCCACTTGCCTTGGCCTCCTAAAGTGCTGGGATTACAGGTGTGAGTCACTGCACCTGGCCAAAAAGTTACTTTCTTTAAAATTAAAACTCAGATGAAGTTACTGCAAACTCCTCTATTGAAAATACGCAGGATATAAAGTATGCACACATAAATTTATTAAATTACAGAATAAAAGCTGTGGCAATGAATTTTTTTAAAGGCTTCAATTACCTCATTAGTTATGGGACATAAAGACATTTTATAGTAACACATTTGCATATAAGATGAAATTCTACCCTAAAGATAAATCAACTACGTTCCTAAAGATCTTTTTTCCCTTTAACTTATTATTGTAAAGCTATGGAGAAAAGTGACAGAATTTGTGCTAAACCATGAATTATCTTGGCAGACAGAAATTTCAGTGTTTATTGCATTCCTACTTATATTTCTATAATATGGAATAAATGAAAAAGAAATGACCTCTCCTCACTTAAAATTAAGTTGCTAATAAAATGAACATACTATTATTACCTTGTAGGTGGACGCTCTAGAATAAATTTACCTCTATGGTCTTAGTTCTCTTTTCTTCCTTTTTGTCTTCTTGAGGGTCGTGAGATTTCTCTTCCTTTTCTTCCTTCTTTGTTTCCTCCTCTGACTCTTTTGCCACATCTACCGACACCATGGTCTGATCCTCTTCCACCCAGTCATGAGCCTTCTTCATGGCCTGCAAAGGTCCCCAACCAAACAATTCTTTTCTGTTGCAAATATGGAAACTAAGTCATTCCAACCCCAAGACTAGAATCAAGTGGCTCTAAATCTTCAAGAATGGCTCACGCCTATAATCCCAGCACTTTGGGAGGCCGAGGCGGGCGGACCATGAGGTCAGGAGATCGAGACCATCCTGGCCAACGTGGTAAAACCCTGTCTCTACTAAAAATACAAAAAAAAAAATAAAAAATAAAAAATAGCTGGGCGTGGTGGTGCATGCCTGTAGTCCCAGCTACTTGGGAGGCTGAGGCAGGAGAATTGCTTGAACCCACGAGGCAGAGAGATGGCTGTGAGCCAAGATCACTCCACTGCACTCCAGCCTGGGTGACAGTGTGAGACTCTGTCTCAAATGGATCTCTGTATGTTTAGAGGGTGATGGCGCAATTTCTCAACCCCCTAAAAAGACAGCCTTGTTGTTGCTTTCTGGTAAATATAAAGTAGAAAAAAGGGACAGAATAGAAAGTATGGAAAGAACGTTGCAGGCCTGAAGACTCTTTAAAAAGCATTTAAAAAGGATATTCCAATAAGAACAAAAATGACAGTCACTTTGAAAAATCTATAGAATATTTTTCACTTTTCATGATCATCTATAAAAGAATAATAGTACTTTAAGAAATATGTGTTAGAAATTGAGCCAGGGCCGTGGCTACAGCAAATGTCCTCATCTGACATATCTCAGGAAGCTCTTAATGTTTCGTGAACCTAATATGCTGGGAAGGTGAAGAAGGGCTCTGTGTTTCTTGATTCATGACAGGTCTGCCAACCTCAAGGAGGAGAAGAGAAGGGCTGTTGGAAAGGCCTGGTGCTGCTCTGTGTCTATTTCACATGAGTGCAGTTTACGCACTCTGTGTCCCCAAAAATCATGGCTAAGTTAAACAATCGGAACCCTCCTCCTCCCCTATCGGTTATTCCCTGAATTTAGAAAGGGCAGACTCACTCCAATTGTATCATGATCTTTTAAGCTGTTTGCTTAGGTAAAAGTTGTTTTGGGGTGTAGGCTAAACTTACTTCCCACCTTAAATCTTACACGTCAAGTTAAAAATACCAGTGTTGAACAGTATGTTAACAGCAAGAAGATCTGGGGAGAGAAAACCCAACAAAACTGTCCTCCATGTGTCCTCTTTTAGAGACAAAGATTTAACCCTATGCAAATAAGCCGGTGGAATCTCAGAGCCACCACATGCCCCCTCTGAGCAGTGGCAGGTGCCACAGGGAGATGAATGAGGCAATTGCCCACTGTGTTCAAGTCACTGACCTGCCAGAACCAGTGACCCCTATCAGAGATAAAGAAATTACTCATCTCACCACCTCATTCTGCCCTTTTCCTCACCCACCTGGATAAGGGAGTGTCTGTGTAAACGACTGCTTGCTAAAAAGAAGAAAGAGAGAGAGAAAGAGAATGGAAAAACATCACGCGATTTTAAGTAATTAGTGATCATGTCCCCTAAAGAAACTTCACAGCAAGACCTTGTACTAACTTGCAAAACATACTGTGGTATTATTAGAGGAACCCAGACTGTTAAAGCTGGAATGGTCTTAGACATGATGAAGCCCTATGCTCCAGATAGGAGGGACTGTGGGGTTTACCTGGCTGACATGCCTCGCTCTGCCTAGTTCTGGCATGTTTCCTTAGAATGGGGGTAGGGGATGAAATCTGAAGAAGCCTCTTGGTGGATCTGCATGCTTTCCCCTCCTCTAACCTCATGATAACTCCTGCTCCGACATAACACTCTATTTTGCCATGAAAAGGTAAGTGACTTGCTCAAGGTTGCAAGGTAATTACCCATAAAATTACAACTACAATGCAGATTTCATGACACTGTCTAGCATGTTCTCTACCACCACATTCCATTATGTTGCCTCCTCAAATCTTTTCTTATTTTCTTTTTTTTTAAATTTGAGATAGAGTCTCGCCGTGTCACCTAGGCTGGAGTGCTGTGGCGCGATCTCAGCTCACTGAAACCTCCGCCTCCTGGATTCAAGCGATTCTCGTTTCAGTTCCCGAGTAGCTGGGATTACAGGCATGTGCCACCACACCCCACTAATTTTTGTATTTTAGTAGAGACGAGGCCAGGCTGGTCTCAAACTCCTGACCTCAAGTGATCTGCCCACCTTGGCCTCCCGAAGTGCTGGGATTACAGGCGTGAGCCACCACACCCAGTCCCCGCCTACCCCCGCCTCAAATCTTAATTACTGACCTCAAATTCCTCTCCTGTAACTATGCCATATAAGATTTGGGGGTTTTCCATTTCAGGTGTATCTCTGGAATTTTACAACAGAAAGTCTCCCATGCATTCTTTTTTTTTCTAAACCAAAAACTATAAATCAGAAGATGCTGACCTTATTGAGTTTGTCAGGCGTGGCTGCCACATGTAATTCAAAGAGAAGCTCTGTAAGCATGCGAGCAAATTCTTCTCCCTTTTCTTCTAAGCCTAGAAATAGAACACGACAGAAGAAGCATGATTTATTTTTCCTCCTTCAGGATGTGGCAGCTCCCCCAATGTTCCAGCCTGCAGTTGGGGTAGACTAAGCGGAGGTTGTAGCAGCCTGCCAGCCAGCCGCAGGGCAAAGATGAATGTCTTCCATTCATGAGTGTGGCAGTGAAGCAGCAGATGCATCCGGGTGCGGGCCACTGAAGTCTTGCTGCTGGCAGCTTCCGCAGGGACATCCCCAGGCCAATCCAAAGGCAACAGAGGGCAGAGAGCGACCTTGCAGATCTTGTTCACAGCTATAGGTGGTCAGCAGCTATTTGCTGAAAGAAGGACTGGATGAACAAATGCATGACCTTTCTCAGGCCAAAGGGATCTGGGACAACATCATATTTATGACTTTGATATTGTTATGCTTAGCGTTGCAACCCTAATGATACCCAGGTGCCCACCTATGTCCACAGAGCCAAAGTACTGAACACGCCTAATTAGTCTCAACCATCTCTCTGGAGAAATTTCTTAAGGTTCCCTCGGATACCTGGCTGGTCCTACAATATTTCTTAATGATCTGTCTTCCTTTCACCCTGGAAGCTACTGAGGGACAGACACAGTATTTATTCTGTTCACTCTTGAATCCAGGCATCTAACACAATACCTCACATATAATAGGTGCTAAAATGAATATTTACAGAATAATTTATTAATACATTGTCTAACCTATAATAATATGATATATTAATATATATATAATCACATAGTTTACATATTAAAATATCATATATATCATAAAATTAAAAAATTAGGATCCTTGTGAGCAAGAAAGAGATTGTTAAAGGTTACAATCTTATTTTTCTCTTTTAAAGTATCTGCAAGGCCATGTCATTTTTAACATTTCTGAAAGGTACTGAAGAATTGATTCCATATGAGTTTATTACCAGTTTGGGGGAGAATAAAAGCATCCTCTGAGCATCCAGTTCCCAGGGCGTGTGAAACAGGCTTCCTGGAGGAGGTGATGCCTGAACAGAGCCTTCAAGAATGAGAATGCATTAACCACACAGAGGGAGAGCTGGAGGGCTAGACAGTCTCAGAGATAGAGAGACAGAGATAGAGATGGAGATGGAGATGGAGCTGGAGATAGAGACAGAGATTGAGAGGGCTGGGCACAGTGGCTCACGCCTGTATTAGATTTTCTTTAAGAAGAAAATCCTGTGGCTTATGCCAGTGGGTGAAGGCAGAACCTTGAGGGAGGACTAAGCCATGTGAGAAACCCTGCATCCAGCACTTGTCTGGAGATGCTGTTTTCTATTTTACAGACAAAATGGTTATCTGCAGCCCATGAAGACAGCCCAGGGTAGCTTGTAGGTATTTACTCAAAACATTTGGTTTAGATCCGTTTACTATTACCTATAACTCATATTCTCATGAGGGAAACAGATCATTCTAATCAAAACAGATAAGTAGGCGGGCTTGGTGGTTCACGTGTGTAATCTAGCACTTTGGGAGGCTGAGGTGGGTGGATCACGAGGTCAGGAGTTAGAGACCAGCCTGGCCATCGCATGGTAAAACCCCATCTCCACTAAAAATACAAAAATTAGCTGCGTGCAGGGGTGGGTGCCTGTAATCCCAGCTACTTGAGAGGCTGAGGCAGGAGAATTGCTTGAACCCAGGAGGCAGAGGTTGCAGTGAGCCGAGATCGTGCCATTGCACTCCAGCCTGGGTGACAGAGTGAGACTCTGTCTCAAAAAAACCCCAAAAACAAAAAAACAGATAAGTAAAACATCTATGTCAAGGGATAAGTTTTATGGAGAAGTATAAACAGGGCTAGCTGGGGTTTAGGAGTTTTAAATAGGAGGTGCTGTGGTCTGAATGTCTCTGGCCCCTCCAAATTCATATTTTGAAACCTAATACCAATGTGATGATAATAGGAGGTGAGGCTTTGGGGGTGTGATTAGATGATGACATGGGGAGCCCCCATGAATGGGATTAGTGACCTAATAAAGGAGGCCCCAGGGAGCTAGCTTCCCCCTTCCACCATGTAAGGACACAGATGGGAGGCACCATCTGTGAACCAGAGACCAGGAGCCCTCATTAGACACAGAATCTGCCAGCACTTCGAACTTTGACTTTACAGTCCCCAGAACTGTCAGAAATACATTTCTGTTGTTTATAAGCCACATAGTCTATGATATTTTGATATAGCAGCCTGAAGGAACTAAGATAGGAGGGAAGCTAACTAAGAAGGTGACATCTGAGTAATGAGCTGGAGGAAGAGAGCAATGAGCCAGCCACAAGATGTCATGGGGAAGAGCCTTCCAGCAGCAGCGCAGTGAGAGCAGAGTCCAGGAGGGAGTGTGCCTAGTATGTCCACAGGAGCAACAGGGGCATCATCGTGGCTGCAGCAGAGGGAGGGAGGTGGTGCAGGGAGGAGGGAGAGATGGCTGTCTTTGCCCATGATGCCCATGATGAAGCCACAATAAACAAATCATTTTAATCCAAAGAGGTAAGTGCTCTGACTAAGGGGGCTTTTGCAGCACATAATCCAGTTCTCAGAGGGGTGTGAAGCAGTCTTCCTGGAGGAGGTGATGCCTGAACAGAGCCTTCAAGAATGAGAATGCATTAACCACACAAAGGGAGAGCTGGAGGGCTAGACAGTCTCAGAGATAGAGATGGAGATGGAGATGGAGATGGAGATGGAGACGGAGACAGAGACAGAGACAGAGATAGAGATAGAGATAGAGAAAGGGCTGGGCACCGTGGCTCACACATGTAATCCCAGCACTTTGGGAGGCCAATGTGGTCGGATCACTTGAGGTCAGGAGATGGAGACCAACCTGGCCTACATGGTGAAAACCCGTCTAAATAAAAGAACAAAAATTAGCCAGGCATGGTGGCATGTGCCTGTAATCCCAGCTACTCAGGAGGCTGGGGCAGGAGAATTGCTTGAACCTGGGAGGCGGAGGTTGCAGTGAGCTGAGATTGTACCACTCTACTCCAGCCTGGGCGACAGAGTGAGACTCTGTCTGAAAAAAAAAGAAAAAAAGAGGGAGAGAGAGAGATAGAGAGAGATTGATTCCATCAGAAGCTGAGATTCTCTCTGCTGGGCAGAGGTCTTGGTCTAATCTTCCTCAGGAGGGGGAAAGTGAGAGGGGCTGGGCACACCTGGGCAGCATGGACAAGGTCTCCTTCCCAAACTGCCTGCTCCTCACTCTGCATGAGGCTGTGTTGTAGAGCACAGAGAGTCCTGGGCCAGGAATTGGAAGGCATGGGTTCTACCCAGCTCCTGCCTCTGGTAGTTCTGTGGCCTGGGGCCAGGCACAGAGCTTTTTCAGCTTCCACTGCCTCCTCTGAAAATTGAGGACAATAAAATCCACCCATCTCCTCTTGACAGTTGTTATAAGGAGCAAATACTACAACAAATGTGAAAGTGCTTCATAAACATGAAAGTTTTATAT
Source organism: Cheracebus regulus (assembly GCA_963574635.1). Taxonomy (NCBI): domain Eukaryota; kingdom Metazoa; phylum Chordata; class Mammalia; order Primates; family Pitheciidae; genus Cheracebus; species Cheracebus regulus. The sequence continues at coordinate 63,460 of CAUYQU010101436.1, read as the reverse complement.
AAACAAATTATGTGCTACACTGATACAAACATAGGGAGAGTAAAAGTATTTGGGAGGAATCAACACTAAATTAAGATACAAGCACTTTGTGGAACTCCAGCTTTTAAAGGTGTATTAATACCGTAAAACATACACCAACAACTTTTGGGAAATATTTTAGGAAAAAAACCATAGAGAAAAATGGAGGTTGATAAAAGCAGATGGTAATAAATGTTGCAACAAATAATACCCATTACTACAGCTCTTGGTCTGTACACGTGGCTAAGAGGATCTTCACCGGAGGAATAAAAATAGAAAACAGCCTTTTAAAATCTCTTCTCAGCCATGGTAAATGAAATGAAGAGATCTATGGCAGTGTGATAAAATTACACTCTGCTGGAAAAACAAACATGCAAATAATTAGCTAACATTATTAAATGCAGAGGAGACCAATACTAAATTCATCTAAAAGATGATAGCTTATTGTATTTTCTGAGAGGACCAAATACATTATTTAGTTAGGAGGCTTTTAGGAATGTAATGCTTAGAAGGAAAAAAAAAAAGAATGAAAATGCTATTTTCTTCCAGAATTTTGCTCCTGGATTTCCTGCTCACCCTCACTGCAAAGATTCCTCTCTATAGCTTTTGCAGAATCCCTGAAGCTTTCTGGAGGTGTGACACTCGATAATTGGATTGATTTCATGACAACGTCTCTATTCTTTTCTCCCAGTTTTTCATTAAGTTTCTGAATGCCATTTATTTATTAAATTAAGTTAATTAACATTAATAGTGTTTTGATAATCTGGAGATGCCCTCTTGGGAAAATTGATATATTATGGGAGATAACAGAGTTTTGTAAACTAAGGAGGCAAACCCACCATTGCTGAAGCGTGCTGTTCAGCACTTCAGGTTTTTGCATGTGTATATGTGCATGTGTGGTATTTAAAGAAGCTGAATTTACTGAAGGTATACATTAAGACTAGAACACATCACTTACAGCGACATTTTCTATTTAACAGTATTGAATTAGGTTTCCCCTCCGAGGAATAGCACCAGTTGGGGATGCAATACTTCTTTAATTGCATTGGCAACAATATTTCCTTGATGTTGGGGGAATGAGGGATTCTCTTTTTGTCCCTTTCTAAATGACACCCTTAATAGAACCAAGGTCTACTTCAGACATCATGCTTCTTGAAGAGAAATAGCTTGATTCTTTTTGGTGATTGCTAGTCTGGGAAATGGCCATCCATTAGTTCATCCTGGGTCCACAAGGCGAGCCACATGACTTTTGACAGCTAATGTTTTAGTTTCTTCATTAGAAAGACAAAGACAAGGCTGTCATCCTTTGTGACTCTGGGAGGAAGATACTAATGCTCAGAAACATGATTCCCAAATGTCTCTGATACTGGCCTCTTTCTATGCTTCAGTATAATTGATTCTTTTATTTTGATGCAATGAGCATAAATCTCATTAAGCTGAAGGCATATAAGGTCAGTATGTGGGGTTAAAAAGGGAAGTGGTGTCTAAATGATAGTTTCTGAATGCTTAGAATAATTTTGCTCTGAACATCAAGGCTCAAGCATTTGAGCTTTTGTGTTTGAGCTTTGATTAAAGGAATGCAACATGTCTGGGCACAAAACACTGCCAGCGATTTAAGAATGCACATTATCATTACTTTGCATGCCAGGTAATAACAACAAGCATAATAATACATGAAAGCCATAATTTATTGCACCTTTGCTTTTTCCTGGCACTGTGTTAGCACTTTAAGTAATAAGCACAGCTAACATTTTTAAGCAGTTTTTAAGCCAGGAACTGTAATATATGGTTTTACATATGTTATCTTATATGACCCTTACAACAGCAAATACATATGTATTTCTTGGGATACATTGGGATTTCTTCGAAATACACACACACACACACACACACACACACACACACACAAATGTCTCCATTTTACAAGTGAAGATACAGCATTGCGTTTCAGAAAAGTTATATAATTTGTTTAAGGCCATATAGCAAGAAAGTGGTAAAAATGTTTCAAATGGGACCCTTCCAATGGCCCTGGGAGAAGCCAGCCCTGTCTCTGAGGTTGTCTGGCCTTTTAGCATAACTAACACGAAACAGCTGTGGGGCGGTGGTTGGTTATGACATCAATAAGAAATCACTCTTCATGTACATAGCAAATGTTTTACGCTCTTCTGCTCCCAAATGGACAAACCTAAAGGAATCAATAATCATGCCCAAGCTTGAAAATGTTTTCCCCTCCTAAGGAAGCCTTGCTCCTCGTAAAATAAGTTCTAGTCTCCTTGGGTCAAGTTATTATCCAGCTGGAAGATTACTGGGAAGTGTGACTGCCAACTTGACGTATCATGCCCTGGTGCCCTGTCAGAAAATGGTACAGCCTTTGTCAGAACTGAACTTTTTAGGTAAAGCATAGGACCTTTGCCAATATACCCTAACTCTTACACCTATAAATTAAAAAGAATAAGAAAAATACGCAAAAAAATTCAGGGAAAGATTTGCCCACCATCAACATTAATCACACTAAATAACTTTCCATGCAGATGAAAGTGATAAGTGGCAGTATAAACTCTAGTCATCAGGGCTGTTTAGCACGTTGCAGTCTTTGTTCATCTGACCATATGCATATGCATTTATTGTATGCCTGTGATGCGCCAGGGATTGTACTGAACACCAGAGGCACAACAAGAGTTCCCACCCAGTGACATAGTCATCTAAATCAATGTGACCAGCTCCTGTAATAAGAGCAGCTGCGCAGTGTATTTTGGAAGCATGGAGGAGGAACACTTGAGTTAAGTAATTCAAAGGACTATGTTCATTAACAGCAGTTTCATAAGGATTATGGCAGCAGTTTGTCTTGCTATTTAACTTGTTTTCCTTTACCTTGTTCTTCTTGATTTTCTTCATTCTCTAATTCTTTGGCTGCAAAGATGTCTTTAATGGAAATTAAGTCATTTTTTAAGAGTTCCAGCTTCTCTCCATCAAGTGATGCTAAAAATGACTGAATCTGAAAAAAAGAAATAGGTCAGCACAACTGTCATCTTTCATTCTCATTAATAACGCTTACATTCAGCGGTCCCCAGTTTTCCCAGGCCCGAAGTGATTCATGATGTGGGAGGTATCGCTGGGTTGAATGTTGGCTTGATGCGTATTCACTGTGCAACTTGGGGCACGTTAGATAAGCTCTCTGGGTCTCAGTTTTCTCGTGTTTAAGGTGAGATTCTTTGTGGAGTAAATGAGATAGAAAATGTGAAATACATTGCACAACTGCACACAGTAGGTGCTACATAAATGGTGGTGGTAGCTCTTCTATCATAGTGGTTGAAAACGCAGTTCGACATCAACCCTGAAGTCAAATATCAGTTCCTCACTTATTATGACCTTCAGTAACTTATGTAAGTTGTTACGGAAGGTCAGCTTCCTTATCTGTAAAATGGAAACTAATTGCATCTACCTTATAGGGTTGTTTCGAGGGTGAAATGAAGTAATTTACTTAAAATACTTATCTGATGTTCAATACTTATAAATATACATGCATACCCATGTAAACATATAAATAAGCATTCTATAGATGCACATATATACTTGCTAGATGTCAGTTATCATACTGGGGTTACAAAAATGCATAAGACACATTTTTCTTCTCCACCATCTTGCAGTCTAAAGGGTGAGGCTGTGTCAACCAAGAACGACCCTGACAGTCATGAGAGGAGGGTGCAGTGGAGGGAGGAAGGGCACTGTCCTTCCCCCTTGGGGAACTGAGAGGGTACACACTGGGAGGACTTCATAGAGGAGGTGAGGCTGGGATTGATGTCATCCCTCTCACTGTCTTCAGAGCCTCTCTTTTGAAACTATCCTCTGTGCATGGTTAAAAATTATTTGTACAGGCCAGGTGTGGTGGCTCATCCTTGCAATCCCCAGCACTTTGGGAGGCTGAGGCGGGAGGATCACTTGAGCCCAGGAGTTTGAGGCCAGCTTAGGCAACATAGTGAGATCCCCATCTCTATAAAAAATCTTAAGAAAATTAGCCAGGCATGATGGTGCACGCCTGTGGTCCAGTTGCTCAAGAGGCTGAGGTGAGAGGATTGCTTGAGCCCAGGAGTTTAAGGCTTCAGTGAGCCATGATTGTGCCACTGCATTCCAGCAAGATCCTGCCTCCAATATGTACATATATTTGTACAGATGGCCATTCATTCTCTGAAGATTTATTTGCACTTCCAAAATGGTAAGCATGGAGAAGGCACCATATAAAACATTAATTATAAGTATAAAGTTGTAAAGTTTTATTTTTTCATTCTGCAGGTCAAACTCTTGCTCTGGAGAGAAAGCCAGCAGTGGAGCCACAGTTCTCTTTGGAATAGGTTTTAATATTCATTATGGTAATAGATGAGCACATCAGGATAAGTGAGAGAGGTAGAGAGAGCATCTGAAATACCAGGACATCATTTTCCTAAAGGTTGCTAAAGCACATTACCAGGGCCTAATGCAGCCAGCGCTGAGGCTCTGGGAGGAAGCTCTGCAGGAATTCATCAACACAAAACCCATTAGCGTGGAGTTCAGCAGGTGGAAGTCAACATGCCCAGCCTGATGGCTGCGTGCCACTCCTTTCTGCCCTGACCTTCTCAGACTCTTCATTTCAGCTCGCACACTCATGTTTGGGTGTTAGCGTCCCAGAAGTGCATCAGTGTATTCTTAGGTTTCAGACCTACTGTCTAGACAGCAGTTTTCTAACATTCATTACTGAGTAAATGTGTCTGAATACCATGCTTAGTGAGGAGGTATGCAGACCCGTGGAACATTTGGTTTGCCCATGTCTTCTGGTAGATGGCAATCATCCAGAAGGGAAGGCACTGGGGTTTTCCATTTGGGGCACCCCTGGGAAGGGTTCTCTTCAGCGAAGCACTCTTTTGTCGGCATCTTTGTACTACAGCATCTCTTCTGCTTTCTCCTAGTCCACTGCATTATGCCAAGGCCATGTGCATTGAATCTTTAGTTCAATCCAATAACAAATAAGACATAATCATGCACTCCTCCATAAATACTTGTGGAATGCTGACTATATGCTGGGGACCCTAAGTGTTGTCCAGGACACAGGGCAGACAGATTGTCTTATAAATCTTTTCCTTGGAAGGTGTGTGCTGCCATTGTAAAGATTTTTGTTTACTGTTTCTAAATATGCAGCATAATGGCGATGAAAATGATGAGTTTTTCTTTTCTTTTCTTTTTTGTTATTTTTGAGACAGGGTCTCTCTCTGTCTCCCAGGCTGGAGGGCAGTGGTACAGTCTTGGCTTACTGGAATCTCCACCTCCCGGGTCCAAGCGATTCTCCTGCCTCAGCCTTCTGAGTAGCTGGGACTACAGGTACACGCCATCACACTTGGCTAATTTTTGTATATATTTTTTATAGAGACAGGATCTCTCTGTGTTGCAGGCTGGTCTCAAATTCCTGACCTCAAGTGATCCGCCCACCTTGGCCTCCCAGTGTTGGGAATACAGGTGTGAGCCATCGCGCCTGGCCAAAAATGATTCATTTTTCTTTAACATTTATCAAACATCACATCACCATGCCTGTTGCCACCCTAGAATCAATCTAGTAAAATAGTAATGATAATAATTCCTTATATTTCCATGATGGGGTCTGAGTTTCAGCCAAGGGACTGTCAGCAAAGGTGATGTGCATCATTTCTGGGCCAAGGTTTTTAAAACATGGCAGTGCCCTCTCTGCACTCTCTCTCCTTATGCTGATGCAATTCAGAAGACAGGCCTCAGAGGATGGGGAAATCCAACACTGCCTGTAGGCTTCAACACAAGGGAGTCCCCAGGCCCAAGAAATGGCTCCACCGGAGCCCACATCTCCCTTCTAGAACACTCTCCAGGTCACCAAAGTTTCCCTCTCTGAGCCTGCAAGGAACTCCTCCCTAGGCTGTGCTCTTGACGGTGAGATGGTGCCACTGGCTATGTATCCCTTGGCCCAAGGGATGGATGGTTGAGAGGTGGCTGCTTACAGGGAGTGTGGGTGGAGCTTGAACTAAGGCATCCTCCCACAGGCACATAACGTTCTCTGAGGTGAGAGATAGAGCTGCAGATAGGAGGTAGGCAGGCTGAAGGGGAGTGTAGAAATTTGAGGAGTCTGGGAGTTTGAATAGGAACTTGGCCTTCCAGGTTGTTATGCAAGTATATTTGTCAAGGTAAGAGGACAGAATACATTTGCTTTAACAGTCTGTTTCTAAATTTCCTTAACTTTTTAATTTTTATTATTTTGGAGACAGTCTCATTTTGTTGCTCCCACTGGAGTGCAGCGGTGCGATCTCAGCTCATTACAAACTCTGCCTTCTGGGTTCAAGCGATTCTTGTGCCTCAGCCTCCCAAGTAGCTGGGATTACAGGCATGTGCCATCACACCTGGCTAATTTTTGTATTTTCAGTAGAGATGGGGTTTCGCCATGATGGCCAGGCTGGTCTCGAACTTCTGGCCTCAGGTGATCCACCTGCCTTGGCCTCCCAAAGTGCTGGGATTACAGGTGTGAGCCACTGAGCCCAGCCAACTCACCCAGTTTTACATCTACCTTAGGCCCAGGTGTGTACCACCATGCCTGGCTAGTTTTTGTATTGTTAGTTGAGACAGGGTTTTGCCATGTTGATCAGGCTGATCTTCAACTCCTGGTCTCAAGTGATCCACCCACCTCAGCCTCCCAAAGTGCTGGTATTACAGGTGTAAGCCACTGTGCCTGGCCCAAAAGTTCTTTAACTTTTAAATATTTGGGATATGTAGGGTTGCTGGATAAAATACAGGACGCCTAGCTAAGTTTGAATTTCAGATAAACAGTGAATATTTTCTTCATATAATTGAAATATTGCATGGGACATATTTACACTGAAAAAGTATTCATTGTTCATCTAAAGTTAAAATTTAACAGTCATCTTGTATTTTTATTCACTATATCTGACAACCCCAGTCTAAGCCTCCATTTGTTTTCTTGCTGGAGACCTGTGTACATTGGAATGGATCTGGCAGAGACACAAGATGGACACAGCCTGGTTCCTGAACCCCTAATTGCAGGAATGCTGCCTGCTGACCAGGCACTCCTATCTTGGACTATTACAGAAGTGAAGAGTAATTCTTACTGTTTTTGACCCATACATCTGTAGGACTACTTATTACAATACCCAGTACTATCATTACCAAGTCAATGCAAACATTTACGTTCCTTACTATGAATATCACAAAAACCTCCAGTTAGGGAAAAAACCCAGAGCTTGTGGAGGCAATGGGCAAACTGTGCCCTCCAAGGGCCAAACCTTCTTCCCAGAAACTAAGTCCTTTGGGGCTCTTTTCCAGGGGCCTGGGGCTGTTTCACAGCTGAGAGCTGTGATGGGAGCCATCACAATGGAATCATTCTCTGCCATGATATCTTGTAACTTTTTTTTTTTTTGCAGGGCCATGCTCCCCTGTGATATTTTTAATAATAGCAACAAATATATATGACATAAGAAGGCATATAAAAATCAAATGTCATCACATGTGTACATTAAGTGCTTACTTACGTGCATGTTAGTCATGCTGCTACTAGCTTTCCGTGGATCATCTCATTTAATTCTGTTAATAATTCTGTGAGGTAGGTTTTATTATTCCCATTTCATAGATAAGGAGATTGAGGTAAGAGATCTCCAAAATCATACAGCTTTTCCATGGCATTTAATTAAATAATGTTTGACTCCAGACTTTGCTTTTGTAAGGAAAAATGTGTGCTTTTGTAGAGAACTGCATTTTCTTATTTATTTATTTATTTATTTTTTGAGATAGAGACTTTCTCTGTTGCCCAGGCTGGAGTGCAGTGGCACGATCTTGGCTCACTGAAACCTCTGCCTCCTGGGTTCAAATGATTCTCCTGCCTCAGCCTCCTAAGTAGCTGGAATTACAGGCTTCTGCCACCACGCCCAGCTTTTTTTTTTTTTTTTTGTATTTTTAGTAGAGACAGGTTTTCATCATGTTGGCAAGGCTGATCTTGAACTCCTGACCTCAGGTGCTCTGCCCACCTTGGCCTCCCTAATGGCTGGTAACAACGTAAAGTCATTCTTGTCAATAGTCATGTGAATGAATTCTGTGCAATGGGAGGATAACCTCCCCAATGTGGAAAAGCAGGTTTGTGTCTGCTGGCACATTCATATTTCTTTTCTTTTTTTCAAAATTATACATAAGTTCTGGGGTACATGTGCAGGATGTGCAGGTTTGTTACATAGGTATACATGTGCCATGGTGGTTTGCTACACCCATCAACCCGTCATATACATTAGGTATTTCTCCTAATGCTATCCCTCCCCTTGCCTCACCCACCGACAGGCCCCAGTGTGTGATGTTCCCTCCCTGTGCCCATATATTCTCATTGTTTGACTTCACTAATGAGTAAGAACATGCGGTGTTTGGTTTTCTGTTCCTGTGTCAGTTTGCTGAGAATGATAGTTTCCAGCTTCATTCATGTCCCTGCAAAGGATATGAACTCATTCTTTTTCATGCCTGCATAGTATTCTGTGGTGTATAGCCACATTCATATTTCTACATCCTTTACTTCGTACACTTTTGTGCTTCTTTGGCTTTTCCTTTGAATCATTTATAACATCTACCTGGTTCCCTGAATTAATTGAGCTAAATAAATTCTTTAACATGGGTCATTTTGTATTTGTGTGAGAGTCCCAATTTTGCCTTTTTTTTGAAAATTATTCTTGAACAATTTTAACCACAAAATGAAGGGGACAATGTCTCTATCCTGTTTGGTTCTTGGTTGCCTGTTAGGTGGCAGATGTTGCCTTTCTCTGATTAGACAGACATCAAGAATGGCTCCAAATCTAAACATAAGAAGAAAAGGTCTAGAGAGAGTAAAAAAACTACTTCTCCATTCTAAGGCTCACTGCCAAATTAAGCTTCTTGTCTGGGGACCTGCCTCTCCTCAGTGAATGTCATCATGGTCCCTCCCTCTCCAGAGGTCCGGAGGGTTCTTGGCTTCCACTAGAAAACCACCCCAGAGTGGCCGGTTGCGGTGGCTCATGCCTGTAATCCCATCACTTTGGGAGGGCAAGGCAGGTGGATCACCTGAGGTCAGGAATTTGAGACCAGCCTGGTCAACATGGAGAAACCCCATCTCTACTAAAAATATGAAAAAAAAAAAAAAAATTAGCTGGGCATTGTGGCGGTTGCTAGCTGGGAGTAGTAATCCCAGCTACTCCCGAGGCTGAGGCAAGAGAATTTCTTAAACTTGGGAGTTGGAGGTTGCAGAGATTGCACCACTGCACTCCAGCCCGGGTGACAGAGCAGGACTCCATCTCAAAAAAAAAAAAAGAAAAAGAAAACCACCCAAGAGCACGGTCAGCCTGACATCCACAAAAAACAGCTACATAAACAGTTAAGTTAACCGTTTTATGGTATTTAGAATGTGGCTATATAAGTGCTATGTACATGCTTGCTAAATACATACACACACACACACACACACACACAGACTCCATGTAGATATTTTAAGGGAAAAAAATCACCAGATCCTGCTGACTTTTGGCAGTCATCTTTTGTTTTCCTGGGATCAAGTGGGGAAATGTGAATTTCCGTTTCACATTTCCATTCCAAATGTGAATTTCCTACCATTGGGTAGGCTGGGTTTCCCAGGTGTCTGTACGGGAGCGTTCCCTAATAGAACTTTAACCTTCAGTAGGATAAGCCTTCAGTAGGATAAGCCTGCCCTTTGTGGCCTGGGTGTCCTAACAAGACGGCTGAATAAATAACTATATAACTCATAAGACAAAATATATTAAAACCCTGCAGTCTAAAAGAAACATCAAGTGCTTTGTTTTTATTGGGTAGGAATGAAGATGTGGTCTGGCAGGGCATCTCAGACCTGGGTACTTCGTCACCAAAGGGAAGCAGGGGCCAGAAGCCTGACAGCCATATTTCTGAGCAGCCTTTTGCACCATGAGGTAGGGGACAGTGGTGGCTCTTACTGTGCTGGCCTTCTTGGGGCTGGGGTGGGGTAATAGCTTGGCATAGGACAGAGAAGAGATTAAATGGAGCTTGAGTATCATCACATTGTACAGTATTATTTGTGACCTCAGCATAACAATAATGAGGCTCTAAAAATGAGATTTTTTCCCTTTTCTTTTTCTTTTTTTCGATACGGAGCCTCCCTCTGTCGCCCAGGCTGAAGTACAGTGTCGTGTTTTCGGCTTACTGCAACTTTCGGCTCACTGCAACCCCCGCCTCCCAGATTCAAGCGATTCTCCTGCCTCAGCCTCCTGTGTAACTGGGACTACAGGTGCCTGCCACCATGCGTGGCTAATTTTTGTATATTTAGTAGAGATGGGAGTTCACAATATTGGCCAGACTGGTCTTGAACTCCTGACCTTGTGATCCGCCTGCCTCAGCCTCCCAAAGTGCTGGGATTACAGGCATGAGCCACTATGCCCAGCCAAAATGAGATCTTTCAACGGCCGATTTTCCAGTTTCTTTCATGTTTAAGCAAAGACATGACTAAACATGCTATTTCAAATGAGTAGTGCAGATGTACCTTGCTTTCGCTCTCATTGGACAGAATTTCCAGGGCTTCCAGGTGTGATAAACCTTGGTATTCATCAAACAGCATCCCGTAGTGTGCAGTTCTCTCCACTGTGAGCTGCTGTGCCAGTCTCTGCTTCTCTTTCTCCTTAGCTTCCCTTAACATCTGCAGAAATACACAATGTTTGTACTCTGGATATATATTTAAAGCACCATTTCCTGTGTAAGACATGGGGGAGGTGGGGAGGACTGACTGTGTTGGAGAAGGGAGATTCTGGTCCTTTTGGAATTTCTACAAAATGATACTTTTGATTGATGCTACTGATAACTTTTACATCATATCCCACTTTGCATTTTACATGTTCATTATGTGAAAAGCAAAACAAAGCAAAAATTCTATGGCTGGGAATAAACTGGAAAGATACACATCAAAAGCTTTAACAGTGGCTTCCACTAAAGTGTTTCCCATGTGTGTCATTCACTTTCTTATTTTATTTTATTTATTTTTTAAATTATATTTTATTTTATTTTTTCAGATGGAGTCTCGCTCTGTTGCTCAGGCTGGAGTACAGTGGTATGATCTTGGCTCCCTGCAACCTCTGCCTCCAGATTAAAGTGATTCTCATGCCTCAGCCTCCCAAGGAGCTGGGACTACAGACCCTTGCCACCATGCCTAGTGAATTTTTGTATTTTTTGGTAGAGACAGGGTTTCACCAGTTGGCCAGGCTGGTCTTAAACTCCTGACCTCAAGTGATCTACCCGCCTCGGCCTCTGAATGTGCTAGGATTACAGGTGTGAGCCACTGCACCTGGCCACTTTTCTTATTTTCTAAAGACCCCAAATTTTCTATTATGAGCAAGTTTTATTTATGCTTGGAAAGTTGAATCTCTTATGACAGTGTTAACTCCTGTATCTATACAGACTTCAAAGCAGAAATAAGCTGGTCTGATTTGTTCTAAGTTATTATATATATTATATGTATTATATATATAAATTATATTATATATAAATTATAATATATAAAAATTATATTATATATTAATTATATATAAATATTATGTATATTATAATTATAATAAATATATATAATACATATAATTACTAATTATAACGTATATTATATATTATATATAATATATATAACATATATATTACATATATAACTTATACATTATATAAAAAATATATATCATATATTTTTTTTTCAAAAAAATATTTTTTGAGATGGAATTTCGCTCTCGTTGCCCAGGCTGGAGTGCAATGTGCGATCTCAGCTCACCACAACCTCCGCCTCCTGGGTTCAAGTAATTCTCCTGCCTCAGCCTCCTGAGTAGCTAGATTACAGGCGCCCGCCACCACGCCCAGCTAATTTTTTGTGTTTTTAGTAGAGACAGGTTTCACCATGTTGGCCAGGCTGGTCTTGAACTCCTGACCTCAGGTGATCTACCTGCCTTGGCCTCCCAAAGTGCTAGGATTACAGGCATGAGCCACCATGCCCAGCCAAATTATTATATTTAAAAAATTGTGTGTGTGTGATTATTATATTTCCTCAATTTAAAAATTAATAAATATAAGTTCATAATGTATTTGTCATGAGATACTTACTGTGATTAAGAATATTAGCTTATTAGCTTAGGGCTAGGCATGGTGGCTCACACCTGTAATTCCAGTACTTTGGGAGGCCGAGGTGGCCAGATTACTCGAGGTCAGGAGTTTGAGACCAGCTTGGCTAATGGTGAAATCTCGTCTCTACTAAAAATACAAAAATTAGCCGCGCATATTGGTGCCCGTCTGTAATCCCAGCTACTTAGGAGGCTGAGGCAGGAGAATTGCTTGAACCTGGGAGATGGAGGTTGCAGTGAGCTGAGCTGGCACCACTGCACTCCAGCCTGGGCGACAGAGCGAGACTCCATCTCAAAACAATAAAACAAAAAAGAATGTTAGCTTATAGATTCTTAGGCTGGTTTCCAGAAATATGACTGTGAACCAAATTTCCTCTCCCCATTATTTTTTGTTGGTCAAATAAAATGACAGCACATAAACACAAGTTCCATCAGTTACTCTCAATTTTCTGCACTTGCATTCTTTGATTCTAAGCATCTTTTATGTGATTCCTCATTAAGTTTACTGAGGCATTACATTTATGGGGTTTTTTAATTTCTGTGGAGAGCACTGTAAAGACACTGGCCACCACCACAAGCTCACAGGGGAAGAGACCTGAAGAAAAGATTGTGGTTCTTATTGTGTGCCAGTAAAACAATCAGCCTCATCTCCTTTTGGGTTCTCAAGGTTGTCTGCCAAGAATCCACTGGGCTGCAGAGAGAATTCTCTCTCCTGTCTGTCTTTAAGATGAAATTAGTACAGACTCTGAATTTTAAAGTTTTTCAAACAATCTAATGAAACCATCACTGGAAAATTTTAACACTGGCAATAAAAACTAACTACCCCCACTGATCTCAGGGCTTGGTGGTGGTAAAATAAAATAACAAAGTGACACTGAAATCACTTCCTTTCTCTCTCTCTCTGTTTTTTTCTTTTTGAGACAGAGTCTCACTCTGTCACCCAGGCTGGACTGCAGTGGTGCCATCTCGGCTCACTGCAACCTGAACTCCCCAGGTTCCAGCAATTCTCTTGCCTCAGCCTCCTGAGTAGCTGGGATCACAGGTGCCTGCCACTGCGCTAGGATTTTTTTTTTTTTTTTTTTTTTAAGTAGAGACGGGGTTTCAACATCTTGGCCAGGCTGGGCTTGAACTCCCGACATCATGATCCACCTGCCTCAGACTCCCAAAGTGCTGGGATTATAGGTGTGAGCCACCGCGCCCGGCCATCACTTCCTTTCTCTACACCAGCTTCCACCTCTGAATCTGGGCTTTGGGAGAGAGGAAAGCAGGGATAAAATTGAAGAGAAAGGGAAAGGGTCACTCTGGAATGATGTAGATTCACTCAAAACTGGGGAGTAGGCCAGGTGAGGTGGCTCACACTCCTAATCCTAGCACTTTGGGAGGCAGAGGTGGGCAGATCACTAGGTCAGGAGTTTGAGACCAGCTTGGCCAATATGGTGAAACCCTGTCTCTACTAAAAATACAAAAAATTAGCCAGGCATGGTGGTGGGTGGCTGTAATCCCAGCTACTCAGGGGGCTGAGGCAGGAGAATTGCTTGAACCTGGGAAGTGGAGGTTGCAGTGAGCCAAGATCATGCCACTGCACCTCAGAGTGGGCAACAGACTAAGACTCTGTCTCAAAAACAAAAACAATAAAACTGGGGAGTGAAATTAAAGATGCTTAAGGGATAACCAGCTTGACAAGGGATGCCGGTTCTATCTTCCCTCTGGAAAAGAAAAGGAAGTGGGTTTCAATAGCAGGGAGTGATCCTGGCCAGTAAGAATTCCTGACTCAGGGAAGCTATGGAACCCCCTGTCTACGTGTTATTTAGAGTATTCCCTGTGCTTGGCTGGGTGTGGTGGCTCATGCCTGTAATCCCAGCACTTTGGGAGGCCGAGGTGGGCAGTTCACCTGAGGTCAGGAGTTCAGGACCAGCCTGGCCAACATGGTGAAACCCCATCTCTACTAAAAACACAAAAATTAGCTGGGTGTGGTGCTGCACACCTGTAATTCCAGCTACTCAGGAGGCTGAGGCAGGAGAATTGCTTGAACCCAGGAGGCGAAGGTTGCAGTGAGCCGAGATTGTGCTACCACACTTCAGCCAGGTGACAGAGTGAGGCTCTGTCTCAAAAAAGAAAGAAAGAAAAATAAAATAAAATAAAAATAAAGAAAGAGTATTCCCTGTGCCACGGGGATAAAAACACATGAGTAATTTAGGTAGTGCATACATGCACGCTCCTGGTTTCTAGAGTTCTATATTTCTTTAGTGTGTAAAGGAAAAATACAAGACTTCCCTGTTTCAGCTGACGTGAGCTACATCCTTCCAGTTGTCCGAAAGACCTTGGAGCCATCCCTGACAACGCCTTTTATCTCATAGTTCACATTCACTCCAACTGGAGATCTGGATCTATCTTCAAATTATACCTGTAATCAGCCATTCCTCACTGTCGACAAGTCCTCCATGGTGCTTGGGGCCACCGTTATAGCTTGTTTAGATAACAGCAATTGACAGTGCGATCGCCTCCAGTGGAGGGTGTGAGAGTGTAACCCGAATACCTCCCACCTACTCTCGAGAGCATAAATGCTGGACTTTGAAATCCGGCCTTCAGCCCCCCACAGCTCCTCCCTGCCAATCACAGGTGCAGCAAGGCACTAAGGCAGACCTGTTCCTGAAGGATGAGGTCTCCTTTTTCAGCAGTGTTTGGCTGATGGGCTTTCCCATCTCTTCACCCAGCCTTTCCTCTAGTACATTTCCACCCATTCTTCTCTCCCTCTTCCCTTCTCTGGGGTGCGACTGGCATCTTGGTCTAATGGTTCTCTCAGCTTTCCTGGGCTCCCTCCCCATTTTCTCTCACACAAGCACTTCCCCTAATGAAATCCTTGCATGTTTAAGCCCATCTTTTGTCTGTTTCTGGGAGTCCCTAGACAAATACACACTCTAACCAGTCTCCCTGCCTTGGTCTTCCCAGTCAATTTTCTACACAGGAACTAGAGTGGTCCTGTTAAAGTACAAATCAGATTCTGTCACTTCTTTTCTCAAAATGCTGCAATGGTTTCCCCATTTCACGAACAGTAAAACCGAAGGTCCTTACGAATGTCTGCCGTGATCTGCCATTGCTACTCCCCATCACCACTCTGGTGTCCTCTTCAACTCTCACCTGGAGCTCACTCCTCCCCATCACTGGCATCCTGCTGTCCTGTGTTCATACCAGACACTCCTGCCTCACGGCCTTTGCATGAGGTCCCCCTCTGCCTGGAAAGAGCTTTACTCAGATTCCTGCATGGCCAACCCTCTCATCTGCTTCAAGTATTTGCTCACGTGTCATTATCTGCCCAAGGCCCCCTCACTGTCCTGTTTAGCAGTTGGCCTGCCCCTCACACCCACATTCCTGATTACCTCTTCCTATTCTACTCTGGCTTTTTCTGCATGGCACTCGTCACTTTCCCAAATACTAGATAATGTCTGTTTGTCTCTTCTCATTAAAACAAAAGCTCTTTAAGGGAAAGGGTTTTTATTCATTTTGGCTACTAATGTATCCCAAGTGCTTGAAACAGTGCCTGGAACAGAGTTGACACCCAAAGTGCATTTGTGGATGAATGGATGGATGGATGAAAAATCCCTGTTTCAAAGGAGGGTAATGTTAGTAGTGTGATGATCCAGTCTACACAGGCCATGTGAATTATAGGTGCAATGCTCAGGTGTGCCCCAGAAGGTTCTGTATTACATTTCCTGCCATAATGGTTCAGATGTGTGATTAAAAAAAAAAACAGTGCAGATGGCTAGTGTGGTTCTTGGGTGACACATTTCTAAGAGCATTGTTACTGACAATTTATGGGCAGTGCTACTTTTTAACAGATTGTATGCAGATGTGATAAAAACTGTGACAGTGGCACAAAAGTTATGATAATCTGGGAAACTAACCTAGTCCAATTCTTCATTTTATAGCCAAAGAAGCCATAGACTTAGCCAGTTTTTGGACCCAGTCTTGTTTTTTTCCACCTTATCACTATCTTAACTTGAATTAAATATGTATGTGTATACACAAACATACACATATGTTTGCATGTATGTATGTGTGTATAAAAATACATATACAGACAAATTAGATTGGGTGTGGTGGCTCACACCTATAATCAGAGCACTTTGGGAGAATGATGCTGGCGGATCACGAGGTCAGGATTTTGAGACCAGCCTGGCCAGCATGGTGAAACTCCGTCTCTACTAAAAATACAAAAATCAGCTGGGCATGGTGGCATATGCCTGTAGTCTCAGCTACTCGAGAGGCTGAGGCAGGAGAATTGCTTGAACCTGGGAGGCAGAGGTTGCAGTGAGCTAAAATTGTGCCACTGCACTCCAGCCTGGGCGAAAGAGCAAGAATCAAAATAAAAAAAAAAAAAAAAAAAAAAAAAACCAAAAAACAAAATCATACACAGATTTATATTTATATATGTTTCTGTGTATTTATAAACATATATATATATAAATCTGATTGCAAACATATTCCCATATATTCATCAAATATCCTTTTCCTTTCAGACACACAGCTAACCTATCTCTGTGTCTCAGCCCTCTTCAGTTGAGTTGGGTGGCCTATATGATAAGTCTTGGCAAATGATATGAGGGTGAAAGTGATGTATGCCATTTCTGGGCCTAGTCCTCAATTGGCCCATATTGCCTTCCAAGTCCCCTCTGCGAAGCTGGAAGTAAGGAATTTCAAGATGATGGAGCCAGAAGATGTGGGGTCAGAAGTGAGCTCCCCATGAGAGCCCCCTGGGACAGAGCCTCCTGTGTGAGCAGGAATGTTCATGCTGCACTTTGTGGGAGTGAAAGGTAAACCTTTTTGTTCTAAGTCACACCGATACTTGAGGGTGGCTGCTCTTTTATGACATCTAATGTTAACGACCTAACAATACTAATCTATTTTCTTTATTAAGGAGCAGGAGGGTGATGGTCTAGATGGTCCTGCAAAGTCCCCACCTGGACTATAATAACATCAGAGTGGTCCTACTTGGGTTATTCCAAAAGAGACAAGAAGAAATAGCCTAAAGCAAAAGCTTCTGAGGGTTGCCATGAACATATTCTCAGTGATAGTTGTTGATGAAGGCAACCTTCATGGGTTCCTCATACCCAGTCCTGCCTGTGACATTTACAAAATCTACCTCTGCATCAGCTGCCTCTGATTCAGGAAAGCACAGAGACCTTGTGTATCAGTCTCAGGGAGGAGACAGATGGGGGCGTGCCTGCACTGTGGGGTAAGCTGGGCATGTTCACTGGAAGAGCAAGTTTAATATTAGAGTCCAATGTGGAAAGTAAGACAAATATTATTTCCAGTTTTCTTGACTATTGCAAGGAAAGACAGATTATATTCTTCGTGTTATGTTTTGCAAGAAGGGCTGGAAAACTTTAGTGCTGAAAGTGTGAGAGGAAAAGACCATTTTTGCACATATCAAGAGAAACAGAATTTAAAATTCCAAGGAGATACCATTTCCACTTGTTATACTGGCACATAATAATGACAACGGCAACAACTAACATTTCTGAGTGCTTACTAAGAGCAGGGTTCTATTCTAACTCAGCTTATCCTCACAACGAAGTTATTGGTAGGTATTTAAATTATCCGCAGTATACAGATGAGTAAGCTGAGGCACAGAGGGGCTAAGTAAATTGCTTAAGGTCACGAAGCTAGTAAGTGATAGAGATGAGATGCATACAATGGCATACGTGGATCATCTTCAAGAAATTCTAATATTAAGTGAATTAAACAAGGTATAAGAATGTGTTTAGTATGCTACCACTGGGTTGAAAAAGTATGTGTGTATTTATGTGTATGTCTATCCACATGCATACATATACACTTACATATCTGTATATTTATATATAGCTGCATCTATATATCTATATATCTATATCCATATCTATATACTGTCTCTGATAGAATCCTTAAGAAACTGTTAACAGTGGTTGTCTCCTCTGAGGAATTAAGTGTCTGGGGAAACAGGGGGATTAGAAGCTCCATTTTCTCTCTCTGCCCGTTGGTGCCATTTGCTTTGAATCACATGCTTTCAATTAGCTATTCAAAAAGATAAAGAAAAATTTATTTATTGACTGAAAGAAAAAATTGCAAAAGTATATAATCCAACCTGAGACAAGGAAACAGTTCTCTCCATGAGTGTCTTGGTCCGCTTAAAGCCTGGGTCACTTTCTGCAAGGACATTCATGGTTTTCTTGCCGATGAATTCCAACGCATCAAGACCTCCAGTTAAGACGCTTTTACCCTGCAGATGAGATAACTGCATGAGATTAGATTTTTAGGTTTTGCTATTCCGCAGCAGTCAGCAACTCCTAGGTAACTGGCACTATCTTCAAATATTAAAATCAATATAAAGTCACAATTTTTTCTCATCGGGAGATTTATTATCCATTTAATCCTATTTTCCTTGGAAAAGCATATGTTATATAATTTGTAGGACATACAATGTTATTAAAAAATGATGCTTTGAAAAAAACCAAAGCACATAAAATAAAATTAATCCCACAAAGGGATTAATTTTACTGGCTCTCTGTGTATGAGTAGATGTGTATCTAAGACATACAATTAACAGGTGACTCAATTGCTGTTTCTGTTTAAAATTTTTTTAACCCAAGTAACAGAGTTGCTTGGAGCAGTCTATTAAAATGTCAAATAGTCCTGTTAATTTACGGAATTCTTTAATCTAGGGCCCTGGAAGATAAGACCCCTAGGCTGTTTCAGATAGTTCTTGCATACTTTCAGAAACTAGCAATAACCACCTATTATTAGTATATTTATGAAATAAGACAGGTTGATTTCTGGATTTAGAAACTGGTCTATTATACAGTTATCCTCCCCAAAATCCCTTTATTAGTCATTGTTTCCTGTTTTTTTTTTTGAGACAGTCTCGCTCTGCCACCAGGCTGGAGTGCAGTGGTGTAATCTTGGCTCACTGTACCTCCACCTCTTGGGTTCAAGCGATTCTCCTGCCTCAGCCTCCTGAGTAGCTGGGCTTACAGGCGCATGCCACCACGCCCAGCTAATTTTTTGTATTTTTAGTAGAGACAGGGTTTCACCATGTAGGCCAGCATGGTCTCGATCTCTTGACCTCGTGATCTGCCTGCCAAAGTTCTGGGATTACAGGCATGAGCCACTGTGCTCGGCCCATTGTTTTCTTTTTTAAAAAATTAAAATAACCTACACTTACTCACATAAACTATTCAAGTGAACAAAACTGTGTACGTTTCTTTGCAACTCTTCATACATACATTCCAACTGTATAACTGCAATTATAATATGCATACATCTGTGTTTTTTCCCACCATACAAATGATATAAATTGTATTTTAATATAATATTATTATCAATTTGCATTTTCTAATCTTCATAATTATTTAAATAAAAACATTTAATTTCATAGAATATACTTTATTTTCATCTCAGTCATGTAGGTTTTGTTTTTAGATTTGGTAGCCAACCAGTAATCACATTATAAATCAGATTTTTCAGAGCTCATACTTCCGGGGGATGATGCGATCGCAGCAATTCACACTCCTGCATAATTTGATTTAGTGACTGCTAACGTCCTACAAGAGATTATTTTATTGAGAATAAAATGGTGGAAATTAGGACATAGGGATTTGTGTAAAGATAGATCTGGAGGGGCAGTGTCTGGAACTTGGGAAAAAGGGGTCAAGAAGTTTGGAGAGGACATGGAAAGGAATGCGAGGCTGTGAAGACAAACGCAGAGTGTCCTCTTGGCAGCTCAGACAGGCGGTGGATTCATTCCTTACACTGGAGATACTGAAAGAGCTCCATTCATCCCCCAGCCTACAACCCGCCCCCCATAGGGATGATTGACTTGTATTGCTATTTGACTCCTAAGACAGATTTGCTGCTCCTCCTTCACCCCACCCCAGTCTAGAGGTCCTCAAATAGCAAGGAGAAGAATAGTTATTTTCTATAATTCTGTCATGTCCTGACCCCAAAGTCTGCGTGAGACACTCTCATGTTTGTCCACAGCCTTCGTCTCTTTCCGAATTACATTGTGTTTATCTGTTCAGTCACCTCAGTCCTCTGGGATATTGTGCCCTGTGAAGGCTAATCATGTTTGTCTTATTGTTTTTCTTTTAATGAATGAATAAATGGGACACAAGCCATATTCTTAGAGAAACTAGTTAGTTCTATGAAGTAAGAAATAAACCTTCACGCCTGTAATCCCAGCACTTTGGGAGGCCAAGGCAGGCAGATCACCTGAGGTCAGGAGTTCAAGACCAGCCTGGCCAACATGGTGAAACCCCATCTCTACTAAAAATACAAAACTTAGCTGGGTGTGGTGGTGAGCACCTGTAATCCCAGCTACTTGAGAGGCTGAGGTGGGAGAATTGAACTAGGAAGGCAAAGGTTGCAGGAAGCTGAGATCGTGCCACTGCACTCCAGCCTGGCTGACAGAGTGAGACTCCATCTCAAAAAAAACAAAAAAATGAAAACAAACAGAAATAAAAACAAAAAACCTTAGCTGCCTTATCTCAGTTGAGATGCCTCCCTTTTTTCATTATTCACCAATGTTTTGCTGCTAATATTGAGCTTCTTTTAAGAGGCAGGCAGGGATGTGGGGGGCGGGCAGGGGGATAAACTTAGGGTGATATGAGGAAGAGGAAGGGTGGGAATGGAGAGGTAGGGATGGGGGAAGAACGCTGGTCTCTGGAAACACTTCAGAAACATATTTGGCCTGTTTTTCTTGTCTTGTAACTAGTACTTTTTATTGAAACGGTTTAATGATTTTTCAAATTTAGGGATAAGATAAACAGAGCATTTAGGAAAAACAGCTGTCCCAGCTCTGACAAAGAGTTCTCTCTCCCCACAACCAGAGGCTGTCCTTGCCGCAGCTGGAAAGGACACTGTTAAATCAGACTGAAAAATGTTCCTTCCAAACAGCTCTTTTAAACATAAAATATATTTCATTTTGCCCTTATTATTTTGGATCCAAGGTTACATCTACTTTGTAGCAGAAAACATAAAAAAACCATAATCCAAAGTTCTGAGCAAGGCCATCTTTTCTCTGATGTATCTAGGTCACTGGTAAATGGAAATATCAAAAGAAGGCCCTGGGAAACACAGGGGAAAGGGAGGAAGCAGCCAGTGACTCACTGTGTTTTGAACCACGTTGCTGATGGCGGACAGCATCCCCCGGGAGGCTGATGAAGGGGAAGTGGGTGGGCTTTCTGCAGAGCCCTGATCTGTGGCCGCATTGGTTACTAAAGGGAAAAAGAAATCCTTTGAGAGTTCATGTTGCTGATCTGAACTTGGAAACCCTCTGATTATGCAAATGGTGTAATAAAGCCCAAGTCCAAGAATCACACAGAGGAGACACATCACTCACTTTCAGGGACCCCGTTTTCAGTATCTGGTTGGGCCCCTTCGGAAGATCCAGAATTTACACTGTGAATCCGTAGAGTGGCCCCTGCTTTCTCCTTGACCGCTGTCAGTCCATGACCTATTGGGAAATGAAAATATGGGTTATAGATACATTAGAAATCCACAGTCTGCAAATCCTCCAGCTAATCTTAAACCAATAAAAGAAGAAAGTCAAAATGAAGAATCATTTTTAACCCCAAGAAAAATTTCCCAGGTTTCATGTGGCCTTGTTCATTGTCACAAGACCCATGAGGTCATATTTTGTGATGAAGTGTATCCAGTTTGATGAGCTGTTCAATCTCTATGCAAACACAGTTTTCAAGAGAACAAATGCAATCCTTTAAAATAGGCATATGTGCAGTTTCCAATAACAAACATACATGGTCTCAAAGTTATAGGTCAATGGTCGCATTAGATAACTGTGAAAGCAAACCTTTATTTACTAGGAAAGCTTTTGACTCTTTTTAGTAAACTGATTTTGACAGAAAATTAGCTTCATTTGCACGGGGGCTAGGGGAGGGACAGCAAGGGGTGGGGAGGTTGGGAGGGAGAACAGTGGGAGGAATGCCTGATGTAGGTGACGGGGGGTGGGGGGAGATGGAGACAAGTAAACCACCATGGCATGTGTGTACCTATGCAACAATCCTGCAAGATCTGCACATGTACCCCAGTACTTAAAGAACAATAAAAAAAGAATAAAAGGAAATACACCAAAAAAACGTATGGTTTGAAACTATGGATCACAAGTTTCGATGGTCTTATGAAAGCTTTGAATGAAAAAGTTGTTGATACAAGTGCTTTTGATAAGTAGAGCTTCTGGTTAGCCATGATCCATTGTTTAAAAAGATTAAAGGGAAAAGTTAGAGAATATTTACCAACAAATTACTGCAACATTAAAATAAGTCTATGCTTTTTTCTGTATCTTGTGCAGAATGTTTCTTAAAGGCATTCGGCATTCCTTTAGGCATGGAGAGTGAAGGTTCTAGGGCTGACATCTCCAAATCAAAGGCAAGTCAGTGGAGAAACCAGGGAGGCCACTCAACAGCCCTGATAGTTGTCTTAAATGATAATGATATAAACCAGCTTTAACAGTAGTCAGGCAGGTGAAAGACACAGGTTTTACTCCATCTGAGCAGGGACAATACCCATGTGCCCCAGAGCCTGGCACAGTGGTTACTCAATAACCATTTGGTAAATAGAGAGCTGACCTTCCTACCCACATGGAAAAACTCCAACCTTTGACCTGATAGAGACATAGTCTGGTCTACATTTTATTCCGGAGAGGTTTTCCTCTCTTTGAGGCCTCCATGATGAGCTAGAGCTTTTCTGAGTTGTCAAATCCACTGAAGGAATGAATAGTCTACTGATGGTCCTAAGTGGCCGTTTGACTTCTTGAAGGAGAAACAGCATAGGCTGCCATCATCACAGTAATCCCCACCTGCTGAGCACTCATGGAGAAAATGAAAGATTTCTCCAGGGACCTGGGCAACCTCAGGTTGCTAAAACACAAGGCAGTAATTATGAGGAAAAACATCCCAAGTTCCAACAGAATTTGAGAGCTAACTAGAATGACCTAGTCTTAGAAGGCACCGTTAAAATAACCAGTTGTCCATTTCCTGAGTAAGAAAGGGGAAGACATGGATAACTCCCAGACCTAAAGAGTAGTATTTTAGCAACTGTAACCTTATTCATCCGAGTGACCTTAACATAAACAAGGCACTGATATTTAACAAATATAGAAGGAATTATGTCGAATGGAAATCACCTAACATTAAACGCTACTTAGAAAACTCTGAAACTTAAACATTATTGACCACTGTAATTACATATAGAAATATGTGTTTATATTCATGGGCAGATCATTAGACACAGTTCAAATTAATTACTTGAAAAAATAAAGGTGTACTGTGACTGCTAAGGCTTGAATTAATTTATCTCTAGTTTCCAATGAATTTCAAGTATTTCAAAGGAAACTGAAGTTTCAATAACACATTTAAGTTCGAGGATAGAATAGCTACCTCTTTTACATACTGAGTCCAACTTCCTTGCCATTTAAAAAAAAATCGATATATATATATATATATTTCAAAGGCTGGGTGCAGTGGCTCACACCTGTAATCCCAGCACTTAGGGAGCTGAGGCGGGGGGGATCATGAGGTCAAGAGATCAAGACCATTCTGGTCAACATGGTGAAACCCCATCTCTACTAAAACTACAAAAATCAGCTGGGCATGGTGGCATGTACCTGTAGTCCCAGCTACTAGGGAGGCTGAGACAGGAGAATCACTTGAACCTGGGAGGCGGAGGGTGCAGTGAGCCGAGATTGGGGCACTGAACTCCAGCCTGGAGACAGTTATTGTGGGCAGAGCAGAGTTATTTGCACCTCACAATAACTCAGTGGGAAAATACATATACATATTCCAAAAGGAAATAATGTGCCTCCAAATCTCAACCTATGATTCTCATGTAGATTTCTGAGAGCCAAAATCAAGGGAAAAAAATGAGGCCAAGAAGGCTTGGAGGCACCATCTTCTCCATCTTATTTGCTTAAGCCATGCAAGAAAGATGATCACACATCCTTCCCTGAGACCGTTTCAGGAGATAATAAACCTCATATTCATTATCTCTTCTTTCACCTTCTCCGTCCCTTGCAGGTTAGGACAATGTCTGGTTCTTTCTGCATGAAGAACGGCTTCTCGCCATCTCAGAACATAAACGATCACAGATGTGTATGCATAAGCTGCTTCTAGAAAAATCCCTTTGTTTCTAGAAGGAAATATGATTTTATGTGCATATAAATGCGATGTATCAGTTTAGCAGACATGAAAATACGCTGCTATTCCATCTACATTTTCTTATTAACAATTCTTTTTCTGAAATTTTTATTAGGGAAAGTACCCTTTTACTGCATTCTACTAGAAATATAAAGTTCAGCTTTTAAAAAAAAGAAACAAAAAAGTAATATAAAGTTCAGCTTTATATTTATGTATGAGCTATAATTTTTCATAGCTAAGGTTTAGACACGGTGCCACACCTTACTCTAAAGAGTAACCTCTAAAACTTTACTTAGTGTGACATCTAGTGCCCAGAACAAGAAAACAATAATATAAAGTCACTGTTGCCTTTTGAATGATTCATCTCTGGAAGTACTGACTAGGACCTACCAATAAGAGAAAAACACCAATTATGGATAATACTATAGGGTACAGTTCTCAGGTTAATTTCTTCACATGTCATCCCAAACCCCAAATATCTTCAAAATCTGAAACCCCTCTAAATTCCATGGTTCTAAAGATGGAATATCCTCTACTCTTTGGCTCACTGCAATAAAAGAAGGTGACTGCTGCAAAGAAGATAAGAATGTTGTACAAATGCTTTGATAATGTATCATTTTAAAATAAATGCCAAACGACTGGCTGGTGTTTAATTTACCACCTATGCTCGAATGGAAAAGACCTTAATCTTAGGAGTCAGGACCCTTGTGGGGGATTTCTGCTCCTATCATTTATTAGCTGTGTGATGCTGGTGAGCTACTTAACCTCTCTGAGTCTCTGCTGCTGTGCTTTCTCTGAAACGAGGATTACCTACCTCTCAGAGTTTTATGAGATTATTGAGAAGAAACATGTGAAACTTCTGCTACAGCCAACATGTATTGAGCACTTCCTATGTCCTAACACTGTACTAAATATTTTTAGTACATACATTATCTCATTTAATCTTCTCAATGACCTTATGAGGTAAGGGATATTAGTATACTCATTTCACAACTGAGAAAACGGACACTTGGTGAGGTGAAATCACTTTCCCAAGGTCCTGAAGCCAATAAATGACAAAGGCAGGATTCCAACTCAGTCCTTCTGATTCTAGAACCCACATGTGTAATCACTATGTTATGTTAAGAGAGTTTTATGTGCCATTTATCATTGATTAAATGTCATTTTAGTCCCATTTCTATAACTCCTTGGAAATCAGATCCTTGGTTTGGAGCTTCCTACTTTTTAAAACACTGTTGTTTTCTAAAATGCACTTGACTTACCTCACCTTGACCAAAGAATAAGGTGAAGGTCACCTCCATGGTGAAACCTCACTCTAACCCTCTCCCTGCCAACTGTGTCTAGTGATGGCATAGCTTAGTGATTTTAGGGTCATCCCTGTGCTATGCAGGCTGTATTGTCAAGACACCGTGTAGGGCTATCTTACACATCCACTTGGATTTTTTTCTTCCCCCAAAACACTGTGATTTTTTTATGAAGCCCTCTTCTTTTGAATTCCACCAAGATCAAAAAGCCATTCAAGGGAAGTCTCTCCTCTTCCAGGAAAGATGAAATAATTTGCTGGTTATTTGAAATAATTCAAGATGAAATAATTTGAAAAAAGAATATGCTGGGCCAGGCACTCCAGCCTGAGCAACAGAGCCAGACTCCAACTCCGTCTCAAAAAAAAATTCTTTCTGTCCAAGTGGTAACTCAGGGAAGCAACAGCAATTCTATGCAGCAACCTGGATGACTGGTATATCAGTCCCATAGGCTAAAGGATCTCAAGAGGGGCACAAGCTGACTCATTAGGAAGGTTTCTCTCCTTTAGCTTGTTTTATTTTTTAAATACAATATTTCGTTCTTTTTCTTTTTTCTTCTTTTTAAATAATGAATATATTAAAAAGAAACTTTAAAAAATCCCATAGTGCCATGTCCCTGTTATAGCTGGTCGAATGTTTACTCCAGATTTTTTTGTGTGTGTGGTAAAATGCACATGACATACATTTACCATCTTTTTTTTTTTTTTAAATTGAGTCAGAGTTTTGCTCTTGTTGCCCAGGCTGGAGTGCAATGGCACAATCTCAGCTCACTGCAACCTCTGCCTCCTGGGTTCAAGAGATTCTCCCACCTCAGCCTCCCAAGTAGCTGGCATGAGCCACCACACCTGGCTAATTTTGTATTTTTAGGAGAGATGGGATTTCCCCATGTTGGTCAGGCTGGTCTCAAACTCCCGACCTCAGGTGATCTGCCCAACCTCGGCTTCCCAAAGTGCTAGGATTACAGGTGTGAATCACCGCGCCTGGCCACATTTTACCATCTGAATCTTTCCTATCTGAGTAGTTCAGAGATACCAAATACATTTACAATACTGTGCAACCATCACTACCATCCATCTCCAGAACTCTTCTTTGTGTCAAACTGAAACTCAATACCCATTAAACAATAATTCCCCACCCCCTTCTTTCACCAGCTCCTGGCAATCATCATTCTATGTTCTGATAGTCAGAATGTTCTCAACTCCCTATGATTTTGACTATTTCCAAGTGCTCACAGAAGTGGAGTCACACAGTATTCGTCTTTTTGTGACTGGCTCATTTCCCTTAGCATAATGTCGTCAATGTTCATCCATGTTGAAACATATGTCAGAATTTCCTTCTTTTAAAAATCTGAATAATATTCCCTTGTATGTAGAGACCACATTTGGCTTTTCCATTCATCTGTTGACAGAAATTTGGGTTGCTTCTGTTTTAGCTATTGTGAATAATGCTGCTATGATCATGGGTGTGCAAATATCTCCCTGGGACCCTGCCTTCAATTCTTTTGGAAATAGAGTCAGAAGCAGAATTGCTGGATCATATGGTAACTCTGTTTTTAGTTTTCTGAAGAACTGTCATACTGTCTTCCACAGCAGCTGTACCATTTTATAACAACACCAAGAGCACACAAGGGTTCCAACTTCTCCACATCCTCAACAACACTTGTTTTTTGTTGTTGTTGTTTTTTTAATAATAGTCATTATTATACTGAAATATTTAGTATCTCGTTGTGGTTTTGATTAGCATTTCCCTAATGATTAGTGGTGTTGAGAATGTTTTCAAATGCAGATTTAAAAAATAAAAACATGTATAATATTAGCAAGTCCAAAGAGTATAGAAACATAGATAACAGAAGGTGGACCTGCCTCTTTCTGTTTAGACAGTTTCCAGTGACATAATAAGCAATAGAGTGTATAAGCTTATAAAGGCCTATAGAAATAATTAAGGCCTGCAAAAACTGTTAGCTTTAAAAGAAAAAAAAATAAAATTGCAAATTAGATAATTAATATTCACTTAAATGTATTCAAAATGTAATATTGGACCAGCTGGTCAATTATCATTCAAATAAATTCAATTCCTACATAGTCATATATATGTATGTGTGTGTATAGTAAATTTAATAAGAAATGTGGGTACATCCTAATGCATTTGCTCTGATATAGGAGTGACTTCTAAAAGTCTAAAACTGCTTGGAGCTTTTAAAAGACTTAAGGTACCCCTTTCTCTCCCCTCAACCCCTTCCTTCTAAAGATAAGAGTTCTAATTGTTTCTTGTGATTCCTTTCAGGAATACAAAAGCATATTTACCTACATCTAAGTCTTCTGGACCTGGCTTTTCCCATTTGGCAGTATACAGTGGAAGTCTCAGCACATAGATATAGTGGTGGGTGCTGTGTGCTGCCTGGAATCACAGCTCATTCTCCCTGATGCTGGGAGTGTTGTCTACTGACAGCTCTCAACTAAATAAGTGCTTGCCTTTGAATTGCCCTTGACCAAAGGGAGTTGGTTCCACCAAGACTAGACTACAGTGACTGGTCAACGGGGGAGCTGTTGATATAAAGGCCCTGCCATGGGGATTAATGGAAGACATCTCCGAAGAGTCATCCCAAAGCTCAGGCTTCCTATGGGATAGGCTGAGACCTCTCCTGTAACGACATTGCAGTTCAACTTCTCCCTTGGCTCAGTTTGGCTTCCCAATCCTTTGCTCCCTTGAAAAGCTTGTTCCTGAAAGCACTTCACAGTAAAACTCCAGTACACAATTTCTGCCTCATCCCTCTGCTGGGCATCCAACCTAGAATGCTGATGTACCTTGGTCTTTTTAATGGTTACATAGTATCCTGCTGAATGGAGATAGATATATCTATATCTGTCTACATATGTGTGTGTGTATATGTATGCATATCTAAATATATATTTATAAATATGTATTTATACATGTATAAATACATATTTATAAATATATATCTAAAAAAAGTATTGACTGTGCTTCAGACTCTTCTATCAATCAAGATGTTGTAAAAAGTTGTGAAGAGCAATTGTTCAGAAAAACACAAGTTGATATTGCCATGCCCAACCGAAGTGAATTACAGTGCAGCAAAAAGGGGGCCAATCAACCTTCCTTTGGAATAGTCTTTCCTCTCCATATGATGGTTGATGTCCACTCTGAAATCAGATGCTTACTTTCCTTTAGGCTCAAAATAGATAAGAAGTGTTAATGAACTGATGATATTTCCCCAGAAGTCCAACAGAAACTCATTAACCTCTGTGTCTTACCCATAGAATCTAAAGGACGATGGGCAAACCCTAAGCATTTATCCTATTCTCTTTGTCTCAATGATCCTTGAGAATTTTCACATCATCAGCAATGTCACCTTCAAAAATGAATCCATGTGTTATCGACAGTGATTCATACAGTGACGATTTCTCATTGTAGTACCATTTTGACAAGTTTGTCATTCTCTGTAATAAACACTGTCATTTCTGACAGGGTTGGTAGAAGAGTTTCATTAAAATGTGCCCAGGGAAAAAAACTACATACCCTGGGAGAGAATGAGGAGGGGGAACAAGGGTAATTTTGAAAAAGTAAATATACAGATCAGGTGCATTCCATACACACCAACCCCAACCTCAGGTACTCTTGCATAAGATGTTTAAACTCATGAAACTGTCAAAATTAGAATTTCAAATAAACATTTAGGCCTTTGGCAGTATCTAGAAATAAATTATTTTACTATAGAGCTCTTCCTTTTGTATATTTATATATGTTTTAGCATTGTTGACTTTCATTTTGATGACTGGTCTATCACTCTTAGCCTAGTAAGATATTTTAGAAACAAGCCAGGTCTATAAGATGCTGTGGGATTCGGAACTACAATCAAAACCCTCTTTTCTTTTTTCTGAGATGGAGTCTTGCTCTGTGGCCCAGGCTGCAGTGCAGTGGTGTGATCTTGGCTCACTGCAACCTTCGCCTCCTGGGTTCAAGTGAGTCTTCTGCCGCAGCCTCCGAGTAGCTGGGACTAAAGGTGCGTGTCACCACACCTGGCTAATTTTTGTATTTTTCTTAGTAGAGATCGAGTTTTGCCATGTGTGCCGGCTGGTCTTGAACTCCTGACCTCAAGTGATTTGCCTGCCTTGGCCTCCGAAAAAATCCCCCTTTCTAAAATGTTTTCTACTCTGGTTTCTGCCTGGAAATAATAACCATGTTATTTCATTTCACAAACTTGTCCAAAGGCATGGCTGACAGGTGATCAAATCTTCTTAGAATGTGATGACAGTGTAGCTGTAGATGAGTCTAATGTAAGAGTTAAGGCCTCTCCAAAAATAATTGTTGCCTGAAAAATGTTTGATTTTCGATATGCATTGGGAAGGTCACTGTTTCTCACTTTCCCTTAACCTTAGAGTCATAGTATTGAGGCAAAAGATAAAATATAAAAATAAAGAGTAAAAAAAGTTGGAAGAGATCTTAGAATTTCTCAAGTTTTTCCACCCACACTCTTCTATACAAAGAACCTGAGTCTTAGAGAGGTTAAGGGCATGGTTTAGCTAGTTAGTCACAGTCCCTTGCGATCACAGGTTAGTAGCATTCAGGACCATGTCTCAGGTCTTATGATCCATGGTATGGTGCTCATTCCAAGAGAGTAGCATTTTTCAATTGTTTCTATTCTCCTATTACTCTCCTGCCAACTCTAAACAGTTGTAACTATTCTAACTGCAGTTTTTCAACAACTGTAAGAAGTAATGGTTTCCATTTCTAGTGCTCAACTGACAGCTCTGTGTTTTAGTAAGGACTATGTGTTTTGCACTCCTGTCTGCAACTGGAATTACCCTGGGGGTATACATGAGATTTCTCAGTGGAAATCAATTGCAATTGAACATGTGGTTATTTTCTTTCTTTACTTTCCACAGGCAACTTATAAATCTTCAAGAGCTTGTCTACTACTGTGAGTGATCTGTTTTCTAATAAGTTTCTTTGCCTGGTGATAAGAAACTGCTAATGCTGTAAAGCCACAGTGGCTCAACATAGACCACAGATCAGGAAGGCACCCATAACTTTAAAGTCTCTGTCGTAGATCTTTGAGGTCCATTCCAACCTGTTTTAGGCTGTGAACTTGGTTCCATGTGTGGGCTACTTGTGACCCCTGTTACCTTTCAGGCGTCAAACTCCCAACCACCATTGCTTGTTCCCAGCCTGGGAACCCATGACTTCAGCCTCCCGTTAAGTGACATGTTTTAGTTCTGTATAGGTCTATAAAGACACTCGTCCAGTTTTGAAATGTATATTGCTCTTGTTTTAGTTACTATTACTATATAAAGTCACAGCATGTCCTGATCAGAAATCTCCAAAATAGGCAGTAAGAGCAATTTAGGCAGGGTTTTTTGTCATATTTCTATTGCATTCATGGTCGGGGGGTGGGTAGTGATGATCATGATGAGGAATAATTTTAGTGCTGGCTTTTCTAAAGATAGCTCTAAAATTTCTCCAAAGGGATTTTTAGAATGAGCATCAATATTTCAAAATTTTAATGACCTTCTTCATGTACCCTTTGCCATTTTGTAGGTAAACAAGAGAAAAATGCCAAGATTCACTTGCTTTTCAAAATTCCAGCATGTAGCCAGAGCCATAAAAAATACTAAGGTTCTGGAATTGGTGGTGTAACTGGTGAAGATCTCAAACCGAGAAGAGAATTAAGGTAGGCAGAATGCACCACATGACAAACTCTTGGTCAATGACGGGGTCACATCTATGACAGTGGTCCCATAAGATTACAATGCTGCATTTTTACAGTACCTTTTCTATGTTTAGATATATTGAATACAGAAATACTTATTACTGTGTCACAATTGCCTACAGTATTTATACAGTAGTAGGCTGTCCTATGTTTGCAGCCTAGGAGCAATAGGCTCTTTCGCATAGCCTAGCTGTGTGGGCTTGTGTATACTCTGTGAGGTTTGCACAATGATTAAATCACCTAATAACCCATTTCTCAGAAGGTATTCCCATTGTTAAGTGAAGCATGACTATACTGAGAGATGGCCCCCAAGATTCTTGTCCCAGATGTATACCCGCTATGTGATATATACACACTCCCTTTGGAGTGTCAGCAGGCGTGTAAACAGGGTGGGATTTCACTCCTGTGATTAGGAGTGAAATCCAGCAATGATGAGAATTTTCAGATGTAATTAAGGTCCTTGATTAGTTGAATTTCAGTGACTCAAATGAGAGACCATCTTAGTGTGCCTGAACTAATCAGGAGCATCTTTAAAATGAAGGAGCCCTTCCTAAAGGTAGTGATTTAAAGCATGAGAGAGATTTTCCCACTGGCTTTGAAGGAGGACCTGAGGGCCGCATCTAGGAGCTGAAAGTGACCCCTGGTCAATAACCAGCAGGAAAACAGGGACCTCAGTCCTACAACTTCAAAAACTGAATCTGCCAACAATGTGAATGACTCCAAAAGATGATGTCTTCAAAGCAGAGGTGACAGCTGAGCAGCTGGCAGAGCCACTGGCTTCAGCCTCGACTCTGGGACCCCTCCTAGCTGCACCAACGTGTCTTCCAGAGACATTAAAGTTATGACTGCCTTCCTGATCTGTGGTCTATGGTGAGCCACTATCTTGGGATTGAGAGAGGCACAACTTCCATTATGTACAAACATGGTGTCAACCCCAGGGCTAGGCTACCTCAGGCAAATATGAGCCTCAGGTGAGAATACAGCTAGCTGCCACCCTGATGTCAGCCTGGTAAGACACTGAGCAGCTGTCCCATACCTGAACTCTTGACCCATGGAAACTGTAAAATAATGCATGCACGTTGTTTTAAGCCTCTAACTTCATGGTAATTCCTTACACAGCAATAGAAACTGATTCAAGAGGGTATACGGAACTTCATTCTGATATTGCATAAGGAATGTGCAAATGTCATACACTCTCAGAGAAACCACGTATTCACTCACCTTAAAGGAAAAGTGGCAAGTTTCTCTGTCCATGGACTGACAGCTTGCCCTTTGAATTTACTATCCAGCAGCCTAGGAGCAATTGAATTTACCATCCAGCGTTTTCTTAGGTGTCCTGTTGTAATCTGACCTTTGCACATATGCAGCCTTGGTTCCAGTGGACTGGGTTCCAAGGACTACAGGTTTTCCTACTTGGTTCAAATATAACCAGTAGATGGTGCTGACTTTACTGCTTAAAAAGCAGGATGTGATTTTTCTTGGCACGATAATCATGTGCCACGAAAAATATGACTGGTGCAATGATCATGATGGCCGACAGGAAGTTATCCCTCTAGGTTCTTCTGGATCAATGACTACTCAGAGCCAGATGAGAACCACCAGAATTTATAAATTGTTATGAGGGTAACAAGATGCAGTATTTATCATCTGCATGGTTGTTTAGACACAGAGAAACTTAGCAACCCCAAACACAAGCACAGGCCGCAGATTAAGACAATGAGATGAGATCAAGTCAAAAGGAACCTGCCATGAAAAATCACATCCTGCTTTTTTTTTTTTTTTTGAGACAGAGTCTTGTTCTGTTGCCCAGGCTGGGGTGCAGTGGCACAATCTTGGCTCGCCGCAACCTCCGCCTCCCGGGTTGAAGTGATTCTCCTGCCTCAGCCTCCCGTGTAGTTGGGATTACAGGCGCCCACCACCATGCCCAGTAACTTTTGTATTTTTAGTAGAGACAGGGTTTCATCATGTTGGCCAGGCTGGTCTCGAACTCCTGACCTCAAATGATCCACCCACCTCAGCCTCCCAAAGTGCTGGGATTACAGGCGTGAGCCACCAAGCCTGGCCACATTCTGCTTTTTAAGCAGTAAAGTCAGCATCATCTACTGGTTACATGTGAGCCAGGTAACAAAACCCACAGTCCACTGGAACCAAAGCTGCATGTGTGCAAAGGTCACATTACAACAGGACACCAAAGAAGATGCTGGATAGTAAATTCAAGGGCCGAGCTGTCAGTCCATGGACAGAAAACCTTGGGAGCATCCAATAAAGCCCCAAATCAAATGAGGTACAGCCACCGAATGAGAAACAACAGCAAATGGTCTGACCAACCAGGGGTAGAGCAGGTACAGGCAGATGCACCTTTACGTGTGCGCAAAGAGCACCTGTAACTGCCACCAACAGGGCAGATGAGTTCTGTATTTACTGCGGCAGAAACTTATATGTAAAAGTTTAATGAAAGAGTAAGTCCTCCATATAGTAGAACCCTCGAAGCACCAAATTCATTATAAACCAGAGTGGTTTTGGATACCGTTAAAACTGGAAACATCCAGGACACTTAACTGTTTTATGATATAAGCCACGAAAGAGCTGTATAATTTTAGTGACCATATTATTTACTTTTCCACGACTTATTCCCATTAAAACAATCTTTTAGAACCCCCTTTTTAGTTTTTGGCTCAGAAAGCATGCAACTTCTAAGTGCCACTGGTGGCAAGACCCTTTTGATAGCCACTAAAAGCTCAAACATTTTTCCAAGGACAGAGGATGCCTGCAGGGGCTTGTCCTCACCCTTGTGAAGTTACACTGCCCTGTTCAGAAAAACCAAACAGGCGCCTCTGCTTGAATTTGGTTCATTTTGTCATCTGCATATGTGGTCCTCAAGGCATACTCATCCGCTTCAATGAGCAACAGAGAAAATCTGCTCTCTAGGCTCTTCCCAGAGAGGTCAACATTTATTTGGCCTCTGCTACTTCTTCCCAGAGCCTTCCTGAGAAAACTGGTAATTGACAGAGATGGAATCAGAGGAATGCAATCTATCCATTCTTCCAGGCAGCCTAAGCTCTATCAAGGTAGCTATCTGGCCCTTAACACTGTGATCATGGTCCACTGGGGTGGGACAAAGGGCCCCGTTTGAGGAGTAACAGTGAAGTGGACCAGTTCATGGCCCATCGCAAGATCCTCATGGCCATGGGCTGTGCCTGGGAACACCTGAAGCGGATGATGTGAAAACTCTGTTACCTGTGGCTTCCCTTCTCTTCTCCTTACCTTCTGCCTTCAAGATGAAATGTCTTTGCTAAATTGCCTTAGACATATTGATGTTATACCTTCAGTTTTCATGAAGAGAGAATATAAGAAATGGTAACAACAAAAATATCCTGACAAATGTGCACTCAGTAAGACACTACACTCTCCATCATATTTTCTCTTTATGTAAGAAGAAATACAGGAAATGTCTTTAAAAATTTTAAACCAGAAAAATATATTTATTTAAATTAAAATTTTGTTTTCAAAGAGAAATAATGTACTGGCAGCCAAGAAGCTCAGAGTTGAGGTCAATACTCAATTACAAAAACTCTATCAGCCTTGGGATATATAAAATATATATATCCTCCCTACTGGCACATTGTTTTCTACTCATATTTCAATATCCTGCTAATTAAATGCCTTTTTCAAGATACCTCAAATCCTTTTTGGGAGTAGATGAGTTGTACATTAAAAAAACTTCAAGTGGGATGATAAACACAAAGCTTTAAGAATATATTATATTTTAAAAGACAGTAAAATACAGTGGCTAAAAGCCATACTATTTGGTTTTTAAATTGCAACCCAGATATCCCTGACTTTGGTCAAGGTCTTAGTCTCTCTCTGAGTCAGCTTCCTTATCTGTAAAGCGCAGCGAACAACAGTTCCTTCATATAGGGTTATTTTGAGGAACAAATGTATTGGAGGAATAAATGAAGCACTTAGAACAGTAAGCAGTAAACACGGTTTGCTCACGGGCTAATGTTAAACTCTATTAGTATATGGTAAGATCAAAACGTCCTATCCTATTAGGCTTCAGGGCTTTGTCTATTCCAGTGCAACATACAATGCTTACCTACTGTGGCAGATGCTGATGACAGCAGGGATTTGCCCCAGGATCCCCAGCCTGTCCATCCTCCTCCACTTGGAGGGGAATCCACAGCCTGGAGAAAAACAGATTAGCCACAGTCAGCAATTCAGTATATCCCTGAATGGAAAAACATCTATTGGTTTAAAACAAAGAGGAGGTTTTGAAAAGAATCATCAACAACCGTATCTCATTGGCTTATAGTTTATAAGGGTCATAAAAGAATATCCCGACCCACACTGCAATGTGTACTTTGGAACCAAATTGATTAGTGCTGCTGTTGGCTTCTGAAGGCTTGGTTTGAAGGGAGAAGGGAGTTTGATGTTAACTGAGCCTCGGTTCTTTCCCATTATCTAGAAGACAAGGAAAAGGGCTGTATGGGAAATAGATATGCATGAGAGTACAAGAGTGATTTGAAAAACTTCAAGATGACCTGAACCCAAGCAACTCTTACAGGGCTTTAAAAAATGTGCTCTTCAAGGTAGAGGTAACTTTTAAGGCTCTGGGGCAGCGGGCAGGTGCTTTGGCATGGATGAGAGGCAAAGTGTCTAAAAAGTGTCAATAAGCCTAAGACAAATGGGCAGCAGTGACAGGAAGGCTTGCAAGGTAGAAACCTTTGAATCGAGGTGCCTGCTTCACTCACAATGGCCCCTGTAACACAGGGATAAGAGTGTCCCTGACCTCAGGGGATTCCAATTCTTTTGCCTGGGTTTTTGGAATTAGAACTGAGAGACGGTGGTTCAGTGTGAACTGTGTGCATAAGCAGAAGACGAAAACTTAGGCTATGTGGGTGATCGTGTTATATCTACCATGTAGACTAAGAATTAAGAGAAGGCAGAGTGAGCAGAATGGAGATTGGCTTAGAGCTGCTGCTTGGATTCCTGACAACTTCTTAGTCCCTGGTTTCTGTCCCTCCCCAAGGCCCTGCTGCTTTCCAATCTTTGGATTTTATGAGATTCTCTCATCTTCTTGTTCATTCTTTTTCTTAAAATGTTTTGTTCACTGATATACCCCCAGAGCCTAGAAGAGTGCTTGGAATATAATGAGTGCTTAATAAATATTTATTGAATAAATGGCTGAAACTCATCCATTTTCTCAGTTAGGTGTGCATGAGTTTCTGTTACTTGCAACCTGTAAATCCTGACTCAAGTAGTGGAACCACAGCTTTCTCTTTCTATCTGGGAACACATTTTAGAAAACAAGGCAAGAATAAATATACTATTAGTTATATATATGGAGAATCATAGCTCTTTTTTACTCAAAAGGAAGGAAAGAAGGGCAGGGAGAATGTAAGGAGATAGTGAGAAATTCCTACAGCATTAGGCCAGATACAGTGGCTTACACCTGTAATCCCAGCACTTCGGAAGGTCAAGGTGGGTGGATCACTGAGGTCAGGAGTTCAAGACCAGCCTGACCAACATGTAGAAACCCCCTCTCTACTAAAAATACAAAATTAATCCCAGCTACTCAAGAGGCTGCCATGCTTATGTCCTGAATGGTATTGCCTAGGTTTTCTACTAAAAAAAGAAAAAAAAAGAGGCTGAAACAGGAGAATCACTTGGGCCCAGGAGGCAGAGGTTGTGGTGAGCTGAGATCACACCATTGCACTCCAGCCTGGGCAACGTGAGTGAAACTCCGTCTTAAAATATATATATATATATTTCTACAGTGCCTATAATTCCATAACTTTTGACCTGCAGCTGGTCCATCAGTCATCCACAACTCCCTACTCCCTTGCAGGTTTCTACCCTTGCGGATAAGAATGATCATGTGAAACAGTTTTCAACCAATGAGATATATAAATGGAAAAGTTTTTGTTTTCATGATAGTTACAGCGAGTGCCCACTCTTTCCCCTTCTCTTTTTCCTGCCCTGAATGTGGACATGAAGTTTGAAATTGAAGCAGTCATTTTTGCTGCCACAAGGGAAAGGTCAAGAAATCACAGTCACTGGTCCTGGCTCTGCTGAGCTCCTAAACCAACTTGAGTAGCTGCCTATGTCTGTTCTTTCTACGAAGTGAGAGAAAAGAAAATCACTATTTTGTAAACTACTACATGTTGGATTTTAGTTGCTTTGACTCAAAAGCATTCCTACCTGATTCAAATACTACCCATCAGTGTAGAGTACTAGTTGAGATTAAGTTACGGAAGTTAAATTGCTTGGGTTTGACTCCAGGCTCTGCTGTTTTGGACAATAAATTGCTCAAGTTATTTTACACCTTCATTTCTTCATTATAAAATGCAAAGTATAGTAGCATAAGTGCCATAAGTATAAGAACCAATAACCTCACCGGGTGGTTGTGAAGATTAAAAGAGATAATTCATATAAAGTTGTGAACATAGTGCCTGGTATATAAGAAGTACTCCATAAGTGTGAGCTAAAAATAATGATAAGAAAAAACTATACTTTAAAGACTAAGAAGCAAAAAGCTTTGAAAGTTAGCTGTCATTTTTTTTTCTTTCTGTCTGGAAACAATGAGAACCTTGTTAACCTGAATGGAAATATTCATGAGTCATCACTGCCTGCTTTCATTTTTGGTGTCTACATTGATTTACTTCACTTCAGCAATGGAATCCAGTGGCAATTTTACACCATTATGAAGACAGATGGAAGTCAGTGATTAATATCATTCCTTCACAGGACAAATCACCGCCTATGATTAGGAAGAGTTAATACAATTAGAGATGACAGCTTTTGACTCAAATTTATAATATTTATTATGCTCTGACAGCTGGTAATTGACTAGCAAATGGAAATAAATGTTAAATGAGTCTAGAACTTTTTGCTGTATAAGTGACTACTTCAATTGCTTTATTAATAAAGTCCTTTGACATTGAGCTGTGACTTCTTGATCAGCTATAAAGAATATTTGTTGGCTGGGTGCAGTGGCTCATGCTTGTAACCCCAGCATTTTGGGAGGCTGAGGCGGGTGGATTGCCTGAGCTCAAGAGGTCGAGACCAGCCTGGGCAACATGGTGAAACCCCATCTCTACTAAAATATAAAAAGTTAGCCAGGTGTGGTGGCATGTGCCTGTAGTCCCAGCTTCTTGGGAGGCTGAGGCAGGAGAATTGCAAGAACCCAGGAGGTGGAGGTTGCAGTGAGCCAAGATCATGCCATTGCACTACAGCCTGGGCTACAGAGCAAGACTCTGTCTTAAAAAAAAAAAAAATAGTTGCTATCAAATGGAAAATAAATGAATAAGTACACATATTTAATATAAAACAAATAGACTGTTAAAGATGAACTATTATATCTCAGCATGAATACTTTCTCCACTTTAAATGGACCTAATGTCACACAATTAGGAGACTCTACAACAGGCAGCATGGAGCTACTCAGATTGCCTATTACCAATAGAGGAATTTTAAAACTTTTTTCTCACCCCTGCCACCCTGTAACTCCCACCTCCTTCAACAGACAACTTCACATCCTAATTCACAGAGAAAAAATAAAATAAAGCCATCAGATGAGAACTCTCTCAACTGCCTGCCCGCTCCCCATAACTCTCAGAAAAATGACCTCATATTATAACAGCAACTCAGACTTAGCTTGATCAAGAAGGATATTCAAAACTCAACTGGAGATCATTCAAACATCTAAACCTTTGTGTGGTCCTAAGAAAGAATGTAGGATTCTAACAAGTTCACAGTTCTTTTTTTTTTTTTTTTTTTTTTTTTTTGGAAACAGGATCTCGCTCTGTTGCCCAAGCTGGAGTGTGTGGTGTGATAATACCTCACTGCATCCTCCAACTCATGGGCTCAAGTAATCTTCCTGCCTCAGCCTCCCCAGCGGCTGAGATTATAGGCATGCACCACCACAACTAGCTAACATTTAAAAATTGTTTTTTATAGAGACAGGATCTCACTATGTTGCCCAGGCTGGTCTTGAACTCATGGTCTCAAGTGATCCTTCCATCTTGGCCTCCTGAAATGCTAGGATTACAGGTGACTGCACCTGGCCTAAGTTCAATGTTGTTTAGAAATAGGAAAGAGATGTTCATATCTAGTATCCCATTTAAAGATCTTTATCATTAAACAGAAAATGCATTTATTTTAGGCTATCAAGTTTAAAGGTATTAGATAGAAAAAAACAAAATCTCAGAACTCCCATCAAATTCAAAGGTCTTTAACATTTAGATGGAAAATATATGTACCTATCTTAAAGGTGAAGAAGCAACTTGGTTGATCTATTTCCTTGAGCAGATCAAGAATCAGGTACGGTGTCCGACTTGCATCCAGGGATGTGGGCAATGAAACCTATGAGTTTTGTTAACTCATAGGGTGATCTACCCTTTTTAATTTTTGTAACTTACGACATAGCTACTCTAAAAAGGGGGTCAGTATGACAGCTGGGAGGACGAAAATTGCTCTGGAGACTGAAACTCTGTCAAAATATCTGATTGAAAATGGCCTCAGTTATTATAAAGTGCCTGGCTGCTTTATAACAATTATTATGTACTCAGCAAGGTTTTGTCTAAGTAAATAAATAAGGTACTTAAAAAGGAAGTATAATATATTATAAATGCAGTTTAAAATATTTAAAGATGTTTAAGTTGGTAAAAACGACCAAACCAAACATTAATCAAAAGTACCTTGAAAGTGACTGTTCAATTTTGCTAGACTTCTAAACAATGAGATTTGTGAGAGTCACGTAAAGCCTAAGGATTGTGTTTCTGAGTTTGTCATCCTCATAGATGGAACACGAATTGTTTAAACCCAATAAAACGTTTGAGTGGTCCTTTTTATGCACAAAATACACAGTGGCCTACACCAAAAACCCATCTAAAAACAAATCTAAGTAACTACCCTGTGACTCACAATTATTTCCTCCCTTCCTCTTAGGTATCACAGCACCTCCCCCTGCACGTCTCCTGGTTTGGGTAGGTTGGTTCTTCTGACTTTTCAGTCTTTTTCTATACAGACTGCTTCCCTGTACAGGATACTTTTCTTTTCTCGCTCTGTCACCCAGGCTGGAGTACAATGGCATCATCTCGGCTCACTGCAGCCTCTGCCTCTCAGGTTCACGTGATTCTCCTGCCTTCACCTCCCGAGTAGCCGGGATTGCTGGTGCTCAGCCCAGGCTACATTTCTATCCATGCTTTCTAGATAGGTTACATTTAACCATTCACATGATTCCTCTATCTTAAAGCCAACAAATGAAAATCACAACATGGACAAAATGTTTCTTTCAAACTGATCTGGTGTCTGCGCCACATCTTTCTTCTTCGTCTCTTAAAAAAAGGTGCTTATCCTGGCCGGGCACGGTGGCTCACACCTGTAATCCCAGCAGTTTGGGGGGCCGAGGCAGTGAAACCCTGTCCCTACCAGAAATAAAAAGCTTAGCCGGGTATGGTGGTACATGACTGTAGTTCCAGCTACTCTGGAGGCGGAGGCAGGAGAATCGCTTGAATCTGGGAGGCAGAGCTGAGATTGTGCCACTGCTCTCCAGCCTGGTGTGCTTATCTTCTGTATTTACCTCCCTTGTCCCTCCTCCCTCCACAGCAAGACTCCTGCAGCCACTAGTTCATGAAATCATTCTCATCAAGGTCAAGTGGCTTCCTGTAGTCAAAGCCATGGACTCATTGTAGTCTTTTTATTCCTTGACCTCTCGGTAGCATCCAAAGCTCATCTACTTTTACATCTGCCTTAGAGTGCCCTATTCTGATGGTGTCCAGACCTATCTTCTGACTCTCATTTTTTTTTAAAATGATCTTTTAGTATTACGATTTCAGTTATTTACATCAGAATGCTTCTACATGCATATTGTGACATTATGGGTGCTTCTTAGATTAACCTACAATAATTGAATTATTAGACTTCTAATTTTAACCTGAAATCATCCCAAGTTTCTGCATATTATTAAGAGGTTTTAAGTCAACTCTATAAATTTATTTTAATAGCTTTACAATAATAATAATAATAATAATAATTGTTTGAGATGGAGTCTCGCTCTGTCACCCAGGCTGGAGTGACAGAGTGCTGTCAGTATTCCAATAAAATATGCGCAGTTCAGGTAGTCAGCCAGCATTCCAATCAGGAAAGCCATACTCTGGAGGCAGCTATTTATAGGTTCTATTATCTATATCTCTAGTAACGTCTGATTCTTTGCCAATTACCTTACTGAATTGCAAAAATGGGTTTTAATTGGTAAACATGGTGGACTATTTACTAGCACTCTGAATATCTGAAAGGGCTTCTAGATGGTAAAAATAAAGGTATTCAAGGAGCTGGCCGTGGTGGCTCACTCCTGTAATCCCAGCACTTTGGGAGGCCGAGGGAGGAGGATCACTTGAGGCCAGGAGTTCAAGACCAGCCTGGGCAACGTGGCAAGACCTGGTATCTACAGAAAAATTCAAAAATTAGCTAGGTATGGTGGCGTGCACATGTAGTCCTATCTACTTGGTAGGGTGAGGCAAGAGGATCGCCTGAATCCAGGAGTTCAAGACTGCAGTGAACTATGATCCTGCTACTTCACTCCAGCCTACGCAACAGAGAGAGACTCTATTTTAAAAAGGGGTGGGGCAGGGCTGGGTGCAGTGGCTCATATCTGTAATCCCAGCACTTTGGGAGGCTATGGCAGGTGGATCACCTGAGGTCAGGAGTTCGAGACTAGCCTGGCTAACATGGTGAAACCCTATCTCTACTTAAAATACAAAAGTTAGCCTGGCATGGTGGTAGATACCTATAGTTCCAGCTACTCCGGTGGCTGAAGCAGGAGAATCACTTGAATCTGGGAGATAGAGGTTGCAGTGAGCTGAGATCATACCACTGCACTCCAGCCTGGGCGATAGAGGGAGACCCTATCTCAAATAAATACATAAAAATAAAAAATTTAAAAGGTATTCAAGATTTGTAGATGGTTAAGTATATTTTAGACTCCCCCTAGTTTTACAAGAAGAGGGTGTTACAAAGGATTTTGCCCTGTGTAAATGGTCTTCTATCCAGCTTTGAACTTTGGGGAATTCTGGTAACTCGATGCCAGCTATGAGTGAAGAAATCTTAGCTCTGAAATCCAGGCAGTTGCCTTGAGTAAACCTTTCACTCACAGTGGAGGTCAAAGCACCTAAACAATGGGATGTTCTCAAGCCTACATGAGAAAGAGTTCTCATAAACCATTTTCAACTCTCTTAAGTACCATTTCATTTAAAAAATGTCAGTGTGGTGCAATGTGATCTGAGACTTGATTTCGCTTATGGAATATGGTAATGGTGAGATTGTACTTCAGCTTCTTTGCTAGCTACCATAACTATTTAAAAAAAAAAAAACAGGCCAGGAGAGTGGCTCACACCTGTAATCCCAGCACGTTGGGAGGCCGAGGCAAGCAGATCTCAAGGTCAGGAGTTCAAGACCAGCCTGGCCAATATGGTGAAACCCTGTCTCTACTAAAAATACAAAAATTAGCTTTTTGAAAAGGGGTGACGAGAATTCATCAGACATAGATGTACATGGAATTAAATAGGCTTTTGTACTTGGCTGTTTTCCTGCAGAACCTGCCATTCCTTAGGGGTGGTCTGTGTTCAAGATCCAAACAACCACCTTGTAATGAACTTTAGATTCAAGAATTTGTTTTGTAGAATTCACTCTGCTCTGGAGCAACAGGGAAAGAGTTGTTTTCATCAATACAAAATGACTTCTTATGAGTATGCAACAGGAGGCAAATAAAATAGAAAAAAATGAACAATAATCAAAAACTAGGCATAAAATTGACTTCTTATAAAAAGATACATTACTAAGAGAGATAGTAGAATCCCTTTTCCAGGTAATCTTTAAAAAGATACTAAATCTGCACCTACACAGAAGGGTTTAACTATGACCTGGGTGAAAGTGATATCCTCTCCCCCAAGCCCTTTCAGCCAGCCTATCGGCTTTCTTGCCCTTCTTGGAACAAATTCACAGGTACTGTCCCCACGCCTTGGTGTGCTCTGAGCTTCTGATCCAACACAACACATACAGAGCCACGGGCCCAACCCAACTCTGTGGCCAGTGTTTGCACTTGCATCCAGAAAATTCTGTGGTGCTCCATTTCCCCTTTTCAAGGTCCTTGAAATGCTGCCACTGTTGTAGGGTGTGGGGAAGGTGGAGTTCCGATCTGCTTGGTTCCGCTCTGCTGGGTTCTGCTCCATTCCATATTCAGTTCCATTCCATTCCATATTCCATTGCATTTTTCATTCCATTCCATTCCATCTTCCATTCCATTCCACATTCCATTCCATTCAATATTTCATTTCATTCTATTCCATTCCATATTGCATTGCATTCTATATTCCATTCCATATTCCATACCATTCCATATTCCATTCCATTCCATATTCTATTCCATTTCATATACCATTCCATCCCATTCCATACTGCATTTCATTCCATATTCCATTCCATTCCATATTCCATTCCACATTCCATTCCATTCCATATTCCATTCAATTCTATTCTATATTCCATTCCATATTCCATTCCATTCCATATTCTATTCCATTCCATTCTGTATTTCATTGATTCCATATTCCATCCCATTGCATATTCCTTTCCATTACACTCCATTCCATCATATTCTATTCCTTCCATATTCCATTTCATTCCATATTCCATTCTATTCCATATTCGATTCCATTCCATATTCCAATCCATCCCAATCCATTCCATATTCGATTCCATATTCCATTTCATTCCATTCCATTTTTGATTCCATTTAATTCCATTCCATATTCCATTCTATATGCCATTCCATGTTCCATTCCATTTCATTCCATTCCAGCCATTTCATATTCCATTCCATATACCATTCCATTCCATATTCAATTTCATTTCATATTCCATTTAATTCAGTATTCCATTCCATTCCATTCTTTTCCAGATTCCATTCAATATTCCATATTCTATTCTATTCCACATACCATTCCATATTCCATTCCATTCCATATTCCATTCTACATTTGATTCCTTTCCATATTTAATTCCACATTCATTCAATTTCATATTCCATTCCATTCCATATTACATTGCATTTCATATTCCATTTCATTCTATATTCCATTCCCTGTCATGCCATGTTCCATTCTCTTCCATATTTTATTCTATTCCAATCCATTCCATATTCCATTCCTTTCAATATTCCATTTTATTCCATATTCTATTCTATATTTCATTCCATATTCCATTCTATATTCCATTCCATTGCATATTCCATTCCATTCCATATTCCATTCTTTTCCATATTCCATTCCACATTCCATTCTATTCCATTTTCCATTCCACATTCCATTCCATTCCATATTCTATATCATTCCA
Source organism: Cheracebus regulus (assembly GCA_963574635.1). Classification (NCBI taxonomy): domain Eukaryota; kingdom Metazoa; phylum Chordata; class Mammalia; order Primates; family Pitheciidae; genus Cheracebus; species Cheracebus regulus. The sequence goes on along the minus strand of CAUYQU010101436.1, from coordinate 18,696 downwards.
TATTCCATTCCATTCCATATTCCATATCATTCCATATTCCATTCCATTCCATATTCCATTTCCTTCCACATTTCATTTGATTACACTCCATTTCATATTCCATTCAATATTCCATTCCTTTCCATATTCCATTCCATTCCATATTCTATTCCATTCCTTTCCATATTCCATTCAATTCCACATTCCATTCCATTCAATATTCCATTCCATATTCTATTTAATTCCATTTCATATTCCATTTAATTCCATTTCATATTCCATTGCATTCCATATTCCATCCATTCCATATTCCATTTCATATTCTATTCCACATTCCATTCAATATTCTATTCCTTTCCGTCTTACCTTCCATTTCATATTCCATTTCCTCCCATATTCCATTCCATTTCATATTCCATGTTCCATTTCATTCCATATTCCATTTCATTCCACATTTCATTCCATTCCACATTCCATTCCATCCCATTCCATATTCCATGTTATTCCATATTCCATTCCATTCTGTTCCAGAATCTATTCCATTCAATTCTATATTCCATTCTATAATCCATTCTATTTTCCATTCCATTATATTCTATCCCACATTCCATTCCATTCCATCCCACAGTCCATCCCATTCCATATTCCATTCCATTCCATATTTCATCCCATTCCATAATCTATTCCATTCCATATTCCATTCCACATTCCATTTCATTCCATTCCATATTCCATTCAATTCCATATTCCAATCTATAATCTAGTCCATCTTCCATTCCATTCTATCCCATTTTACATTCAATTCCATATTCCACTACATTCCATATTCCATTCTATTATCCATTCCATTCTATATTTCATTCCATTCCATATCCTTTCATTCTATATTCCTTTCTATTTGCCATTTCATATTCCATTGTATATTCCATTCCATTCTATATTCTATTCCATTCCATATCCACTCCATTTCATATTCCATTCTATTGCATATTCCATTCCATTTTCCTTTCAATTCCATTCCATATTCCATTTCATATTTTATTCCATTCTATATTCCTTTGTATATTCCATTTCCTCCCACATATCATTCCATTCCACATTCCACTCTATTCCATATTGTATTCTATTCTGCTCCATATGTCTTTCCATAATCCATTCCATATTTTATTACATGGCATATTCCATTCCATATTCTATTCTATATTCCATTTTCTATTTTGTTACATTCCATATACCATTCCACATTCCATTCTATATTCCATTCCACCTTCCATTCCATTCCATATTCCACTGTATATTCCAATCCATTCCATATTCTATTCCACTCCATATTCCATTGCATATTCCATTTTATTCCATATTCCATTCCCTCCCATATTCCATATTCCATTCCATTTAGTATTCCATTTCATTCCACATTCATTCCATTCCTTTTCGTATTCCATCCCATTCCTTTTCATATTCCATTCCACATTCCATTCCATATTCAATTCCACATTCCATTCAATTCCATTCCATATTCCATTTCATTTCATATTCCATTTTATATTCTATTCCATTCCATTCCATTGCACGTTCCATTCCATTCCTTTCCATATTCCATTCAATATACTATTCCTTTCCATATTCCATTCTATTCCATATCCATTCCATATTTCATTCCATTTCATTCCACATTCCATGCCATTCCATTTTATTCCATATTCCATTCTATTCCATATTGCATTCCATAATCCATTCCATTCTGTTCTATATTCCATCCCATTCCATTCCATATCTATTCCATCCCATATTGCATTCAATTTCATATTCCCTCCCATACTCCATTCCATTCAATTCAGTATTCAATTTCATTCCACATTCCATTTCATATTCTACTCACTTCCATATTTCATTCCATATTCCATTCCATTCCATATTCCATTCTCTTCCATATTTCATTCCACATTTCATTCCATTTTCCACTCAATTCCATTCCATATTCCATTTCATTCCATATTCATTTCATTCCATATTCCATTCCATATTCCATTTCATTCCATTCCATATCCATTCAATATTCGATTCCTTTCTTTATTGCATTGCATTCCATATTCCATTCCACATTCCATTCCATTTCATATTCTATTTCATTCCATATTCCATTTCCTTCCATATTCCATTCCATTCCATATTCCATTTCATTCCATTTATATTTCATTCCACATTCCATTCCATTGATATCCTATTCCATTCCATATTTCATTCCATTCCACTTCATAATCTGTTCAATTCCATTCCATATTTCTTTCCATATCTTATTCCATTCCACATTCCATTCCACTCCATTCCATATTCTATTCCATTCCCTATTCCATTCTATATTCCATTCTGTTCCATTCCATATTCCATCCCATTCCATATTCAATTCTATATTCCATCGCATATTCCTTTCCATTTCATTCCATTCCATACTCCATTAATATTCTATTCCTTTCCATATTCCATTCCATATTCCATTCCCTCCCATATTCCATTCCATATTCCATATTCTATTCAGTATTTTATATTCCGTTTCATTCTACATTCCATTCCATTTCATATTCCATACTATTCCATATTCCATTCCCTATCCCATTCCAAATTCCATTCCATATTCCATTCTATATTCTATTCCATATTCCATTCCATTCCATTTCATAATCCATTCAATTCCATTTCATATTCCTTTCCATATTTTATTTCATTCCATATTCCATTCCATATTCCATTCTATTCCATTCCATTCCATTCCATATTCCATTCCATTTTGTTTCATATTCCTTTCCATATTCCATTCCATTCCATATTCCATATTCCATTCCATTCCATGCCACTCCATTCTATTCCATTATTTGTTTTTTTGAGATGGATTTTTGCTCTTGTCACCCAGGCTGGAGTGCAATGATATGATCTTGGCTCACTGCAGCCTTGACCACCTGTGTTCAGGTGATCCTCCTGCCTCTTCCTAAGTAGCAGGGATTACAGATGCATGCCTGACTAATTTTTTTTATTTCTCATGGAGACAGGGTTTCACCATGTTGCCCAGGATTCAATATATTTTAAAGCTCCCCCAGTGGTTGTAACATTCAGCTAAAGTTGAGAACTTCTGGTCTAGGTAGGGGATTTTAATTATTTAGGGCATCTGTAGATGGCTTCAAAGAACCAGTGACTTCTCAAAACTCACAAACAAAATTTGGTGTATGTTTACCCTATCTGATCCAAACTCTCAGCTGGTCCTCAAATCTCTTCCATAACATCCCAATAAAATGACTGTTGGGCTTTTGTTTAAACATTTCCAGTGAATGGAAACACCTTGCCCCTGAGGAAGCCTATCTCAGAGAGTTCTGAGGGTCAAACCCCTTGAGGGAAGTGGGTGGGAGAGAAGCCCAATCTTGAATACAAGTGTCATGAAACATTAGTCACTTCATAGAGGAAAAAGCTGAAGCACAGAGACATTAGCGTGTCTGGCCCAAACTAATGGAGCTAATGATAGATTGGAGTGTAAAAGCCCAGGCCCCCTGGTTTCCTGTTTAGTTCCTGTCCCTCACGTCATGCTGCAGAGTTACTTCAACAGTGTGATGTGTGATGGCACACTTTAGGATAAACAAGGCTGGGCATGGCTGAGTAAGACCCCAGTTCCTCCCTCCTGCACCTTCCTTCTAGAAGGTAGGCCATCCCAGACAGAAAGAGGAGAGCAGCCCGTCTCCTCCTTTCATGCAGGGCGTCTCCCACCCCTGCCCAGCCCCACATGGCTGGAGGTGAAGGCTCCAGGAAAACCCTGCTGGGAGTCTTCTTGGTGGCCCAGGTGCCAACAGGGAGATCTGGCTTATCTCATACCCTGAGAGATAGCTGCAGGCACTGAAGGGAAGGGGTGATGAGTGCATTCCACCTCTGTTCCCCTGGAAGGTGGTGTGTGATGATAATAAAACAGTGATCTGAAGGCTGAAGGTCTCTACCATAGATTTATAAATATACATCAGATTTAAAGTGATCTTAAAGAAACATTGACTCGTTTAGGGTGGAATCAGGCTTGTTAATTATCTGGAGTCATGATGTCTGATATTACAATATCTTCCATTTACAACCAAGTAGCCCAGGACAAGCTACCATCTCAGAGCCTCACAGCTATAAGCTGGAGTTAGTAATACTCAGCTTTATACTGTTAATGAAGTGAATTACATAATATATAAAGAGGCTAGCAGAGTGTCTGGCACAAAACTTGGGTCCAATAATTGGTGGCCATTATTAATAATGCATTTATCAAAATGCAAATATTATGACAAATTATTTTCGTATATGTCTAATCTCACTACACAACACATTTCTGATGACAGAGGTGTGTCACAGTACATTTTGAACTCCCAATTCCCACCCACAGAGCTTGGTGCTAGCTCTGCACTCAGTATAAGCATGAACTTAGGTTGAAGTGACCCATTCTTACCGGATGATTCTGTTCTTGCAGGGGTATTTCGGATCTGGGTTCTGCCTCAAGGCTGACGGAATCAATACACTCAGCAAGTGTATCCTTAATCACCTCTCCATTGAGAGGGGGCTCCATGGCGCTGGCATCTTGAGGCTGCACAGGGGGCCCAGTGGTGGCAGCCCCTGCCGCCTGCACAGCTGCATTTTCATGCCCGTCCCCTCTGGGGTCAGCTGGTGTTGGCTCATGCGAAACTGCAGCTGAATCACAGTGCACTTCTGCCTCTTCAGGTAGAGAATCGCTATTGGGCAACTCAGTAACTTCTGCTTTGTCTCCAGTGGCTAAGGTGTCACCAGCATCATCAGACATTTTAATATCTGTCAACACAATTACAAACACCTCATGCTTTCATCGAATTGTTAAACTTCATTTCAAAGCCCCGGATAGAGAAATCTGGTAGGGGTAAACTTTTTTAACCAATACTCTATGTAACCTTGCGGGAGACTGAATAATGCAGGGGTCCCCAACCCTGTATTATTCCCTGTATCAGTCTATGGCCTGTTAGGAACTGAGCTGCACAGCAGGAGGTGAGTGGTGGGTGAGCGAGCACAGCGTCATCTGTATTTACAGTCACTTCCCATTGCTTGCATGACCACCTGAGCTCTGCCTCCTGCCAGATCAGTGATGGCATTAGATTCTCATAGGAGAGTGAACCCTATTGTGAACTGCACATGTGAGGGATCTAGGTTGCCCACTCCTTATGACAATCTAATGCCTGATGATCTGTCACTGCGTCCCATCACCCCCAGATGGGAGCATCTAGTCACAGGGAAACAAGTTCAGGGCTTCCACCGATTCCACATTATGATGAGTTGTATAATTATTTTATTATATATTACAATGTAATTATAGAAATAAAGTGCACAATAAATGTAATGTGATTGAATCATCCCCAAACCATTTCCCTCACACCTCTTTCTGCTGATCTGTGGAAAAATTGTCTTCCATAAAACCAGTTCCTAGTGCCAAAAAGGTTGGGGACTGCTGGAATAACAAATGGCCCCCAAAATAACCATATCCCAACTCCTGAAACCTGTGAGTGTTACCTTACATAACAAAAGGAATTTTGCAGATGTAAGTTAAGGATCTTGAGATGAGGGGATTATTTTAGATCATCTGAGTTGGCCTTAAATGTAATCACAAGCGTCCTTATCAGATAGAGGCAGAGGGAGATATGACTACAAAGAGGAAAACGTGATGCAATGACAGAAGCAGAGGCTGGAGTGATGCACTTTGGAGATGAAGGAAGGGGCCCAAAGCCAAGGAATATGGGTGGCCACCAGAAGCTGAAAAGAGAAAGGAAACCGTCCTCCCCTCAGAGACTCTAGAAGGAGCCAGCCTACCAGCAACTTAACCTTAGCCCATGGACACTGATTTCAGACATCTGACCTCCAGAACTGCAAGAGAATAAGTCTGTGTTGGCAAAAGCCACAAAGATTTCCACAGCAGCAATAGGAAGCTAACAAACCTTCAGGATATCTTTAAACTTTCCTGGAGCTCTTATTTGGCATGAAGGACTGTGCCTATGGGAACTAAGAGTATTAGCTGTGCCTTTAAAATTATTGAATCCGGCTTTATTAATTATATTTGTAGCAAAAAAGAGAATAAGCACAGGAAGGGAGGGTGCAGTGGCTCACACCTAGAATTCCAGCACTTTGGGACACTGAGGTGGGCGGATCACATGAGGCCAGGACCAGCCAAGGCCAACACAGTGAAATGCCATCTCTAATAAAAATACAAAAATTAGCTTGGCATGATGGCACACACCTGTAGTCCTAGCTACTTGGGAGGCTGAGGCACAAGAATCACTTGAACCTGGAGGGTGGAGGTTGCAGTGAGCTGAGATTGTGTCACTGTACTCCAGCCTAGGTGACACAGTGAGACTCTGTCTCCAAATAAATAAATAAATAAATAAATAAGAATAAGTCTAAAAAATACCTGAGTGCCTATAAAAAAAATACTATACTTGGTATTTAGCTTTGCAATGTCTTTTTCAGAAATTGACAGTAAGAAAGAGACCTATATACATACAATATGCTTTGTTGGGGACCAGCTGATGAAGGCCCAGACACTGGTTTAGTCAAGGATAAACTTGAAGGGTAAGAAGTGAGGTAGAAACCAAGTAGGAAATGTAGCCATTAGAGCAGAAAACTCTTTAAAGCTTACAAATTATTGATATCATGTGGAGCAGCCTATTCAATGGAACTTTGGGTGGTAATAAAAATGTCCTGTCTCAACAAATTAAGCATTGAAGGAACATATCTCAAAGTAGTAAGAGTCTTTTATGACAAACCCGCAGCTAACAACATACTGAAAGGGCAAAAGCTGGAAGCATTCCCCTTAGGAACCAGAACAAGATGAGGATACCCACTCTCACCACTTCTATTCAACATAGTAGTTGGAAGTCCTAGCCAGAGCAATCAGGCAAGAGAAAGAAATAAAATAGGAAGAGAGAAAGTCAAATTATCTTTGCAGATGATATGATTCTACACCTAGATAATCCCATAGTCTCTGCCCAAAGGCTCCTAGATCTGATAAACAACTTCAGCAAAGTTTCAAGATACAAAATCAATTAACACAAATCAGTGGCATTTCTATACACCAATAATGTCCAAGCTGAGAGGCAATCAAGAATGCAATTCCATTCACAATAGCCACAAAAAGAATAAAAGGAATACAGCTAACCAGGGAGATAAAAGAGCTCCACAACAAGAATTATGAAACACTGCTCAAAGAAATCAGAGATGACACAAATGGAAAAACTTTCCATGCTCATGGGTGGGAAGAATCAACACTGTTAAAATAGCCATACTACCCAAAGCAATGTACAGATTCAATGTTATTCCTATCAAACTAGCAATGACGTTTTTCACAGAATTAGAAAAAAAATTCTAAAATTAATGTAGAATCAAAAAAGAGCCCAAATAGCCAAAGCAATCCTAAGCAAAAAGAACAAAGCTAGAGGCATCATGCTACTCAACTTCAAACTATACTACAAGGTTATATTAACCAAAACATCATGGTACTGGCACAAAAATAAAACACATATGCCAACAGAACAGAATAGAGAACTCTGAAATAAAGCCACACACCTAAACCCTCTGATCTTTGACAAAGCCAACAATAACAAACAATGGGGAAAGGATTTCCTATTCATTAAGTAGTGCGGGGATAACTGGCCAGCCATACGCAGAAGATTGAAACTGGACCCCTTCCTTACACCATATACAAAAATCAACTCAAGATGGACTAAAGACTTAAATGTAAAACCAAAAACTATGAAAACGCTAGAAGAAAACCTAGGAACCTAGGAAATACTATCCTGGATGTCGGCTCCGGCAAAGATTTCATGACTAAGACTCCAAAAGCAATTGCAACAAAAACAAAAATTGACAAGTGGGACCTAATTTAAAAAAAGAGCTTCTACACAGCAAAAGCAACTATCAACAGAGTAAATGGACAACCTATATAATGACAGAAAATATTTGCAACTCTGCATGTGACAAAGGTCAAATATCCAGAATTTGTCAGGAACTTAAATCAAAAAACAAAAAACAAAACAAAATGAAAACCATTAAAAAATGGGCAAAGGACATGAACAGACACTTCTCAAAAGAAAACACATATGTGGCCAACAAGCATACGGAAAAATGCATAACACCACTAATCATTAGAGAAATGCAAATAAAAATCATGAAGATATCATTTCACACATAGATTTTCCCCATAACTCAGAGCTGTCATTGACCACACTTTTACCGTCTCAAGAATATATAATATCAACAGCTGTCATTTATTGAGTGCTTACTGTATCCATGCTCTTTAAATGTATTATCTCCTGTGAGTTCAATGTTATCAGCTCCATTTCACAGATGAGGAAACTGAAGCTCAGAATTCACATTTTTAGTAAATGGTACATTTGAAATTTGAACCCATGTCTGGCTTTGAGACTGAATCACATCAGAGCCCTGTCAGCAATGCCATCTGCTTCTTTTCTTACATTCAGCCAGTGGCCAAATCCTAGAGGCTCTTTATTGAGAATCCATATGCTTTCTTTTACCCCTATTCTCACTGCAAGGTTCTCATTATGGTTGATGTTGACTATTTCAGTATTGGGTTCCCCTGCTCACCGGAGCTCTTCCCCTTACTTCCCATCCTTCACCTCATGGCTCTAATCACATGGCTCTCCTGCTCACACATCCTCAGGAGCTCCCTCTTCCTCTCCCTCCTGAGATGAGGATACATACTTCAGCTGGTATCCAGGGACCTCTGCGCTCTGATCCCACCAGGCTTACCTCCCATCATTTCCTACAAAACCTTAAATGAGACAATGTCAGGATCTGTGTAATGCCTGGCAAATCTGCAAGAGACCCTCAGGGGGCTGTTGGTTTCCATATGTTGTTCTTTTGCACACTGAAGTCCCAGTTAAAATAACCACCTCCTCCATTCTTTTTGTTCCTCTGGATTGAACACTTTCCTTCTGAACACCTGAGGGCACTTTGTGTTTATCTCACCTTAGACAGTTAAAATCCTCTTTGATGAGAGTTGCTTCAGTTTTTCTATGATTTGTAAATTCTATAAAGACAAAAAGGGCTTCTTTGTTTTGTATTCATAATATAGTACTTAACATGGTTTCTTGTACATAGTAGGAAGCTCAACAAATATGCCTGTTGAGTTACATTAATGTTTGTGTAGAGACACTCAGGAGCTCTCTTATAGCAGGTGGTTCCAAATGACTTGACATTTCTGTATTGTCTTTCTTTTTTTCCTTCACCTCCCAGTTAATTGAGTTTAAATGTATTTGTATAAACAAAAGTATCTGCCAGACCTTGAATTCAGTGATAACATTCCCGTAAACAAGTCTACATGTAATAATGGCAACAAATGCAAACTTCCCTCAAGCTGATATACAAAGTTTAGGATATTCAAAGTTGCCCGTGGCTGTCAAGGAGCTGGGTCCAAGCCTAGCTGAAAGAGTAAAGAATGATAGAAACCCACTGTACAGAGAAAGGGTAGTACAATAACTACTGCTTGTGGGTAGTTTGTGGAAGGTGGTTTATGGGAGGTGAGTAGAATTGATGGGGGCTGCTAAAAAGGCTCTTGTCATTTGGAAGTTTACAAAATCTTTGTGAAAACCTCTCTCTGAATCAGGGCTGGCCTAGGACAGGGGGCTGGCCAACCGGTCTGCTGGCTAAATCTTGTCCTCTGCCTGTTTTGGTAAATACAATTTTATTGGACCAGAGATACACCCTTCGTTTACATACGGAACTGTCAAGGTTTCTCTGGCACTACAATAGTAGAGTTGCGTTGCGGCAACACAGACCATATGGCCTGCAAAGTCACAAAGCCTAAAATATTTACTATCTGGCCTGTTTCTGAAAATGTTTGCTTACCCATGGCCTAGGACTTTGCTTGATCGCCACGGCCTAAAGATTTCCCTGTCTTAATTTATTATCCTCACATGAGTCCTAGGGGCACAACAATGAGGAGTATGGGTTCATGAATAAATGACATTTTGCCATCACTTTTATTCTCTTTTTTTTTGAGACAAAGTCTCGCTCTTGTCCCCCAGGCTGGAGTGCAAGGGCCTGATAATGGCTCACTAAAACCTCCTCCTCCCGGGTTCAAGCAATTCTCCTGCCTCAGCCTCCTGAGTAGCTGGGATTACAGGTGCCTGCCACCATGCTTGGCTAATTTTTGTATTTTTAGTAGACATGGGATTTCACTATGTTGGCCAGGCTGGTCTCGAACTCCTGAGCTCAGGTGATCCACCTGCCTCGGCCTGTCAAAGTGCTGGGATTACAGGTGTGAGCCACCATGCCTGGACTATTCTCATTTTTTAAATCAGTAGCTGGTAGACATTTTCTGATCTTTTTGTTTGTAAGGTAATTTGAAAATCCTTATTATTAATATGGATATTAAGAAGCCCCAAACGATTTCACTTTTCTATAAGCAGGAACATCAGAATAAACCTGTCTGTGATAAACACTTATGGGCAAAAAACCATTATGGATAACTGAATGTACAGGCCTTGTCCTCAATGTGTTATCTTGTTCATAAAGTATCCTAAAACAGTTCAGTATATACTACGTGGCACGGGCATGTTACTTAGTTTTAATTTACACCCTAAGGGTGGTTGGATAACATCTGAAGTGCCTTATTCAGGAATATATTATCCAGGAGTCTTTAGTAAGCATTTAAAAATCTGTAATGTGGTGTCCACTTCTTTTTAGAGGGTTCAACTACTGTCTTCTCTGATGGGCACTCCAGGGTATGCTAATTAGCATAAGGGATATGAGAAATAATTTTTCACTGGTGACATGAAAGGTGCCTCAGATATATGTATCAGCAAGAAATAAGGTACAGGTGCCTTCTCTGCTTCTATATCCAAGACATGAGATTGCATTGAATCCAGCAGCTGACTACCCTTGGGAGTAGAGTTTTTCTAGGGCCTTTAGGTGAGTGTAGGACTCCAAAGCCTGAAGGGGACTAGAAGCCTAGCTGAGTCCTGCCTATAGAACATAGGCCTAAAAGGACAGTGAGCTAGGACTTCCTTGAGCTTATAATAACAGGCTGGTTAACTAAGCCCGGCTGCTAATGCATGTGTGGGTTTATGGCAGAATTCCATCAGTGAACTTGGATTTATGGTAATTTAGCTCTTGGTAGGGAAGTTGCAGAGGAGGAAACCTATAGCCCTTACCTATCTCTGACGGCCAAATTGCCTTAGGTCAGTTTATCTCAAATGTAGAAAAAGTGCTGCAATAAAACTTCTCTGTGGCTGCTCTGCATTCAACCAACATGAACCACCCCTTCAGCTATACCCCAGAAATTCAGTTGTAAGATGTTAAATGACATTGTTAAAAAATATGTATGGATTGTTGTTTAAAACATTTATGGAAAATTTATAAATTTTAGAAATACTAGATCTTTACATCTGTTAAATTTAAAAAATGGTCACTGGTCAGGCACAGTGGCTCAGATCCCAGCACTTTGGGCGGCCAAGGCAGGCGGATCACAAGGTCAGGAGTTCAAGATCAGCCTGGCCTGCATAGTGAAACGCTGTCTCTATTAAAAATACAAAAATTAGCTGGGCATGGTGGTGGGCGCCTGTAATCCCAGCCACTCTGAAGGCTGAGGCATGAGAATTGCTTGAACCTGAAGGCAGAGGTTGCAGTGAGCCAAGATCATGCCACTGCACTCAGCCTGGATGACAGAGTGAGACCCTGTCTCAAAAAAAAAAAAAAAGTCATGCAAGATCAGGCCTAATTCAATTTCTAATTGTGTGTGTATCTCGTGTATCTCTAATCTATATTTATCTCTACCTCTTACCTCTTACAGGTCTAATTTTCCCCAAATCAAAACAAAAAAAAAAAAGATTTTTTTTTTTTGTTTTGGTTTGTTTGGTTGTTCTGGTAAAACTTATCGACTGTGGTTGCTATTATGATGGGGGAAATGTAATTAATTTTTAGACTGTACCCTTTTGTATGAAACCACTAGAAACTGTGTGTTTGACATGCATAGCTGTTTCTGAGCAAGGACTGCCGGAGTCCACCAGGATTACAGTCGTGACAACCACTGTTTCCTGGAACGGTTTCCATCTCTGACTGGGTGTCCCATAAGGCAGACTTAGAAACCTTTCCTGATTTATGGTTAGGAACACTGATCACTGTAGCCATGCCTCGTGGCCTGGAGGCTAAGGAGACTGTACCTACAGAAACAAGGAGGCTGCTTCAGGAAACTCTGAGGAGAGGAAGGGTGGCGAATAACGAAGCCTTTGTGGGCTGGGAATAACTTAGTTTTTCATGAGTAAATTCATTCATCACCTAAAATGCTCCCAGAACTATGCAAGGTATTGAAGCAGCAACATCACAGCTCCAAAAATAAGTATGAAACAGAAGACATGGTCACTATCCTTCAGACATGAATCGTGTTTGAGGAGCTAACCCAAAAGAGTTAAAAAGTGATGCGAAACAGCACAGCAAATCAAGGACAGATGTGCCTGAACTAGACTGACCCTGTGTAAGAGAGAACCTTGAAAGTGGCTTTGATGTGGTGATTCAGGCCTGGTGGGATGAGAGCATGTGCAAATGTCCAAGCAACAGGGATGGATTCTAGTGATTCAGAACAGGCGTCTGAGAGGCCAAGACAGAGTCTGTGTGGAGGAATAATGAGAGGTGGGAGTGATGGCATTCTGACGTGGAAAGAGTTGTGCCTCACAGGGGTCAAGAGATGTGGCCTATGGTCCCTGCATCTCTTTGTGGGCACACAACTCACTCATTCTCACTGCACTTCCTCACCTGCTCCTCCATAAAGCAAGGATGGACAAACTGATCTAGATGCTGTTTTTCCAAACTCCACCTGCAGGACTGGGGCAAGTCTGTGATGACAGAGAAAAAGGACAAGATTGCAAGTTTTTCATAAATCTAAATTTATTAAATGTTAAGGACTGGCTTCATCTCACAAGGGTAGCCTTTGTGCTTTTCCTTGGTATTAAAATGCCTTTCATTTTATGAAATAGTGGTGACAGTGGATGGTTTTTTAAAAAAAAAACTGGCCTCACTTGGCAGAATAAATATTTGGTTAGCATGACATCCTGTGTGAGATCATATCCCCCAGTTTTTTTTAAAAAAAGTGCCAGTCAGCGAAGAACCAGGAATAAAAACTCTGGATGAGAGACTCTTAATCAGGTTGTAACACTCTGTATGAGGCTTGGCAAGTCTACGTGCCCAGGATCCAGTCTAGTCTCTGTGGGCTGCCAGGCATTTTTGGACCTGTTTGCTCCCCTCTTTAAAAACCGTTAGGTGTGAATACCTTCTCACAGCCCTTCGTCAGCCGGCTTCAATCTCTGTCCACCCTCGGTAACTCTCTGTACCCTCCACTCCTGCCTTACCAGTCTTTTCTCCATTTCCCATAACTCTTCCCACCACCCTGCCTTTGCTTCTGCTGGTTCCTCTGTTTGGGCTGCCCTTCCTCCAGCCGCCTGGCAAAATCCTGTTCCTCTAGACACCCGAAGTCTAACGTTACCTTTCATTCTGATTTTTTTCCTTAATCTGCCCCACTCCTTCCAATGAATGAACTGCTTCCTCTTCTCTGTTTTTGACACTTTGCACAGATTCCTATTGCCTGTATTTATGGAGTATTTACTTCTGCCATTCTGCCCTCCAGGGCTGTGACCAACAGCACCTAGCTTGGTTTCTGTCCCTCAGATATTTACTGAATTGAAATAGATCATGTTTGAGATTAATAAAAGAGAAACAGTGTTTGGCATAAGTCCGGTCAAATAAAGAACGAAAAGGTTACTTAGACGATCTGAATCGCTCAGATTCAAGAAGGCCCCCTCCCACCCTCAGATTCCTTCTGCACTGCCTCATTTGTGCCTCAAAGCCACCCTTAACGTCTCATTCCTTCATTTAAGGTTACAATATAAGAAGTTTAGCAGACTCTTTCCCAAGCTCAGGCTTGACGGAAGAAAGGTGGGAGGAGCCGAAGGCACACGGGTGGGGTCGGAAAGGAGCCGCTAGGCTGCAGAGACGGCAAAAAGAGCTTCTGAGGATACAGCCTGTCTCATTCTCAGTTATCACAGGTTGGCTGAGGTCACAGGAGACCTTGATTAAAAAAGCCACCTGCCTGTGTCCTTCAACATGGTTAGGGTGGGAACTGATGGGATCAGCAGGGCATAGCTAATGCTCTCACAGCCCACAGAGAGATGTCTTCCTACTTAGGAAAAGGCAGTAACTTTCAGGCGCCTGGGCCGAGGTGCCTGGAAATACTCACCGGCTGGCAGGGGCGAGGGCTAGCCGACTGGGTGGAGGGGGTCTGGGGAGCTGGGATAGGGAGTGGGACCCAACCCGGGGTCTGCGAACGGAGGTGGTGCCTGCTTAGAGTGTTGGCTGGACTGGAAGAGCAGGCCGGGCGTGGGTCGGCTGCTGGGGGAGGAGTGAGGCGAGGGGAGCGGGGAGGTCAAGGCCTGAGCTTCCCGGTGCCCAGGCCGAGGGCAGGCGCACCCTGGGACGAGGCCTCTGCCTTACAGGGACCTGCTCCCTCCGTGCTCGGGCTGGGGGACCCTGCAACCCGCCTCTAACTTGGCCACGAGCCACGGGGAGCACTTTTCCAGACTTGCTTGGTGCCCGGATTGGATACTTTGGGAGATCGAGGCAGGCTCCGCGGAGGTTCGCGCCGGCCGAGGGGGCAGACCCTGAGTGCGGGCGTGTGGGTGTGTGCATGAGCGTGGACCCGGAGCGACACACACTCACACACACACACTCACACGCCCGCACCCACGCAGGGCCCTCGGCCGCGCCGCCCCGGACCCTCACCCCGGAGCCCGGTCCTCCCTGATCACGGCTTCTCACTAACGCAGAGGGCGTGATTCGTGGGTCCCGGACGAGGCGCCACGGGAAGGTGTTCCCACCCCCCGGGGTGGCGGCCCCCGCGCTCGCCCGCCCGCCGGGGAAGGGGTTGGGGACCGGGTGCCCGGGGCTCTTACCGCTCAGGCCGCCGAGTGCGCGCGGGAGTGCCTGGCGGGTCCCGCCCCGCCACGTCGGCAGGGCCGGCGGGGACGCGGCCGGAGGGCGGGCGGGGATCAGGCAGGGGGCGGGCGGCTGGAGATGGGGCCCCGCCCCGCCTGCGCCCCGCCCCGCCTGCGCCCCGCCCTCGGGGAGAGCCGTGGGGACGCCCGGCCGCCCCCACTCTGCTGGGACCCGGGACGCGCTGGGAGAGCCTCTTGGAAACTTGGCTTGTCCCACCCCTGTGCCAGCGCGGAGAGCCAGAGCGCGCCCCCTGCCCACCCCAGGGCGGGTCTGGGGGTTCGCCAGATCCCTTTCCTTTCCTTAAAAGCGCTCGGAAACCCCCGCCGCGCCACTGCAAAGAGGTCGCTCAAGTTCAGCCAGAGTTTGAGCTGCTGATTCTGCGTTAAGCAGCAGTCCCTGGCCCAGTAGGTGGGAGTGTGATAGACTTAAGACAAACAGCGAAAACCCACTTTCCAGAAGGCCGGTTTGGAACTGTGGGTCAAAACTCCGATGCATTAGCTTTGGCCTAGGAAGTCCACATTTGCTCATTTGTCCTAAGTAGGCAGTCAAATGTGCAAATATGTATGTACAAGGATGTTTGTTGTAGTTGTTTCTGCGGGGCGGGGAGGGGAGCCGGAGACAATCTAAATGTCCCCCCAGTAAGACTGGTGAAGTAAGCTACAGTACTTTCAGACATCGAATATGCTGTAGCCCTTAAAAATGAGAATTCGTTGACATGGAAGGAAGGCCACATATTAAAGCCTTCCTCAAATATGGCTTAATATGAACTCAGGAGAGGAAGACGCGCAGTGTGTATAGTATGAACTAGTTTTGTAAACAAACGTGTACATCTATTTCATATAAAGGTCGGAGAAATACAATTTAAAAAGTGACTCTGAGCGATGTATTTAAGGCAGATTTTCTCCTCTTTCTCCCACTCTATGTCCTCTTCTTTATAAAAAATTATAAACTCAAAAAAAAAAGCCTCATCTCCCCTTCAATATCACTACCATTTTTTATAGTATGTGGATCCTACTGTAGTTTTTCTAAGCTTATATAAATACATGTATGCATAAGCAGCTTTTTGTTTGCTTTTTTATAAAAATGGCAAGATGTTGACATATTTTGTAAATGTCCCCCTTTTTATTATATATTATAATTATCTTTCTTGGTCAATACATATCAACCACAACCATTCTTCTAAGACTTGTCTTATATATTGTAATATGTTTGTAATTATATTTCGTTCAATCATTCTCCTATTGACAGATGATTAGGTCCTTCCTTATATTCCTCCTCCTCCTTCTCCTTCTCCTCCTCCCCTTTCCGCCTCCACCTCCCCTTCTCCATCTCCCTCCCCTATCCCCTCCTCTTCCTCCTCCTCTTCTTCCTCCTTCTCCTCCTCCTCCGTTCTTCTTCTGAAGTCTCCCTTGGTTGCACCAGCTGGAGTGCAGTGGCATGATCTCAGCTCACTGAAACCTCCGCCTCCTGGGTTCAAACAATTCTCCTGCCTCAGCCTTCTGAGTAGCTGGGATTACAGGTATGTGCTGCCACACTCGGCTAATTTTTGTATTTTTTAGTAGAGACAGGATTTTGCCACATTAGCCAAGCTGGTCTCGAACTCCTGTCCTCAGGTGATCCACCCACCTTGGCCTCCCAAAGTGCTCGGATTACAGGCATGAGCCACCACACCTGGCCATATTTTTAATTTAATATTTTTGTAAATATTTTTATAAGTATTTAATATAAATTTTTATAATAAATTTTAAGCTACCAAATGTTTGTTATTTTATTTATTTTTTTAGGGGGACAGAGTCTTGCTCTGTGGCGTAGGCTGCAGTGCTGTGAGGCCATCTCCATCTCCCAGGTTCAAGCGATTCTCTTGCCTCAGCCTCCCAAGTGGCTGGGATTACAGGCACCTGCCACCACGTCTGGCTAATTTTTGCATTCTTAATAGAGATGGGGTTTTGCCATGTTGGCCAGGCTGGTCTTGAACTCCTGACCTCAAGTGATCTGCCCACCTTGGCCTCCCAAAGTGTTGGGATTACACGTGTGAGTCACCACACCAGCCTGTTATTTTTAAAGTCATAGAAAAACTAGATAAGTTGTCTTAATGTGAGAGTGGGTAGAAACTGCTTTAAATTGAGATCAACAGCCTTTTTGAATTGAGCAAGACTTTGAACTTAACTAACACTTGGCTTCTGTACCTCAGTTTTTCCACCTGTAAAATAGAGAGCATTGCTCTGCGCTATCCCTTCCAGTTCTTGCTTTGTCAGTGTTATCAAATTATGTTCCAGATGCAACAGGTGTGTTTCGGTGTAGCAGATACACAAACATCTGTGTCTCGGACTTCTGCCTGCCCATAGACAGCAAGCATCTTTGCTAACCTGCCTTCGCTGCCCTGCTGAGCAGTAACAGCCCAATCAGACATTCCCTTTTTAAAGGGCTGAGTTCCTTTTCTCCTTTGACCCAAACCACACCTATCCAATAAAGAAAATAAACCAAGCTATCCTGGCAACAAGTTTGTTTTTAGTTTTGCCAACTGCAAATTTTGCCCTTTTACTCATGTAGCTGCTTGCAGGCCTACCAGATTTTATTTCAGACATTTTACTTTTTTGCAATGTAAACATTTTCAGTTCATTTAAAAAACTCTGGAGCATTTAAAACATCTAGAAAAGTACAGAATAATATGACAAGTACTTATTCATGTAAAAAAATATAGCAAATATTGTGATGATACCTAGATTTAACAAAATTTCTTTGCAGTATTTATTTTAGAGCTTCCTTTTCAATGAAAACACTGTTACAGATATGTCTGAAACCCTGTTCCCTTCCATTCTCCACCATCTCTGCAGGCAGCCACTGTCTTGAGGCTGTTGTATATCCCTCCCACCCATATTTCTTTCTTTCTTTTTTTAGGGATAAGATCTTATTCTGCTACCCAGGCTGGAGTGCAGTGGTGTGATCATGGCTCAGTGCAGCCCCAAACTCCTGGACTCAAGCAATCCTCATGCCTTAGTCTCACAAGGAGGTATAACCACAGGGTGCCACTGCCCCACCCAGCTAATTTTTAAATTTTTTGTAGAGTCGTGGTCTTGCTGTGTTGACCAGGCTAGTCTCAAACTCCTGGCTTCAAGAAATCCTCCCAAAGTGCTGGGATTCCAGGCAAAGTACTAGGATTCAGCCTCCCAAAGTGCTGGGATGACAGGTGTGAGCCACCATGAACAGCCCCATCCCACTCATATTTCTGCACATTTACTGCATATGTCCTCACCTATAATTGCATATATAGCTGTTTTTCAATGTTTTAGAATATTAAGAACATCCTGTACACTTGTTAACTTGCAATATATTTTTGAGAATCATTCATGTTCATACGTGTAGCTCTAGCACATTGATTTCAAAGTCTTCATAGGATTGTATACGTATGCCACAATTTATTTCCCGATTGAGATACTTTTTTTTTTTTTTTGGCTGAGCACAGGGGACTTTATTGATGGTACATGACAAGGTGGGGCTCCCTAGGCCCCTCCCTTTTCAAGGGATCTGCATGGAAACTGTGAGGAAGGGCAATTCAGTGTGGTGGGGGACTCAGTGTGGCAGGGACTCCCCAGCAGTGAGGGCCTCTCTTCCTCTCATGCTCTTGCTGGGGCTGGTGGTCCAGGGGTCCCTAGAGATATTCTTACAGCAATTGCTTCGATGAACATT
>CAUYQU010101435.1:0-21593 GCA_963574635.1 Cheracebus regulus | reverse complement strand
AGGAGAGTTGAGATTTGCATGTTTGCCTGGAAGGAGGCTTCCCATTGTATCCTCTGCTCCAACAGGCAGGAACTGGTGGGTTTTTCTGCTCAGGGGTAGATAGTATGTAGGGTAACTTTTCTTTCTTTCTTTTTTTTTTTTGAGACAGAGTCTCTATTGCCAGGCTGGAGTGCAGTGGCACGATCTTGGCTCACTGCAATCTCTGCCTCCCGTGTTCAAGTGATTCTCCTGCCTCAGCCTCCCAACTGCCTGGGACTACAGGCATGCGCCACCATGCCCAGCTAATTTTTGTATTTTTAGTAGAGAGGGGGTTTCACCATGTTGGCCAGGATGGTCTTGATCTCTTGACCTCATGATCCGCCCACCTCAGTCTCCTAAAGTGCTGAGATTACAGGTGTGCACCACCGTACCTGGCCTGTAGGGTGAATTTCTATAACCATTGACTATGATAGACATTCCCTCTTACCTAAAGTTATTTTACGGTTTGTGCCACTTTTCCTAACTTGAAAATTGTGTTTAGATATGTTCACAACTGTTTCACTTGTATAAAATTATTAAATTAGTCTCTCTCTTCAGGAGCTGAAAATAAAGTGAATTTTATCATTTCAGTGACCTTAGCTCCCACACTATTTCTTTACTCTAATCTTCACACTTATTTTGTTAAAATATAAGTTCAAAAGGAGCCTAATTCGCTTCCTTAAAACTTTCTCTTGACAAGTTAAGACTTTGGCATAATACTCAAACTTTTAAGGGTCTGGCTTCATTTTACATTTCCTTCCAATGCAACTCAATCTATATTCTCTAATACTTCTTTTCTTCAGTTTATGTTGTTCTCATTATTTGAAATCCATACTCACTTTAATTATGGTCACTTATTGTAATCCTACTCATTATAAAATACATGAAATAGTCATGACTTTCCCACTTGACTGCTACAGCCTCTGCTGATACATACAATATTACAATGTCCACTACCATATGATGACGGTGCAGAAAAGAAATTAGAACAAAATGAGGCAGCATGGAATCCATTTTCTCTGTACTTCTACAATTCCAAATATTCACCACTGATTAATCTTGTGGCAAAATGAATGCAACCCCAAATCTGGATTGTTTTAAAACATATTTTCGGAAGCAGCATATGGTCAAAGATGAGGAATCTAAACAGGTGACAGTTATACCAACGTAACTGCTATGAAACCTGCACAAAAACAGAAAAGTAGGATAGGTAAACAAAAGTCACATAGGAACTATGTATAATAAAGCTGGGTGACAGGGAATTCCCATGAACTCCAAAAGACAAGCAAGGAGATAATAATTAAAAATGGCAGCAAGATCCATATGGCATCAGGCATACAGGAGGAAGGATGCCTTTATTGCATCTCAACAAAGCTCAGATGCAAATCTGAGGTCAGGAACTGAGTCAGGGAGGGGGATCATGGCAGTCCCCTCTTCAGGGGTGAATGCAGGGGAATCATGGTATGTTAATCAGGGTTAGAGTGGCTCGAACCCCAAGCACTTCTGAAAGTAAGTGATGGACAAAGTCTCCTACTGAGGAGAAACCTCCAAGAGTAGAGTAAAATCTGATCAAGACTGGGACCATAGGGCAAAGAGAAGGGATGATCTAGACAGAAATAGTAAAGGAGAATTGAGCTAGAAGATCTAGCATGTACCAGAGTATACATCTGAATACTTCACAGACAGAGTAGAAGAGGGAGTTCCAGAGTGACTGAACTAGGAAAGCCATTCTGGCCCAGCCTCATCTCCTAAGAGAAAAAGAAAATTCGTCTGTCTTAACATAAGAACAGAAAAGGATCATAGAACAGTCGTACAATGTTAATATGAATGATACAGGACAGAAAGACGCAGCTGCAGAGCAGTTGAAGTTCTGAGCCTAATAGTTGAATATCCCATAAAAATTAAGAAAATGTTAGATATAAAAGCTTTGTATAAACAGAATAATTGACAACTAGAAAAGCTCAGAAATGAAATAATTTGGGAAAGAAAATTTTAAAGAGAGATCTGTCAAATCTCAAGAAGGATGTAGAAATAAAAGAAAAAAGGCACAACAAACTGTAAAGGAACTCAGATGTGGACAAACTCCACAGATAATGCCTTCAGAAAAACTGATGATTGACAGAAAAAAATTAAAACGCAATAAGAGAAATACAAAGAATGAAAGAGAAAGTGAAAAACACAAAACACAAAGAACTCCTATGTATATGATGGAAATTGCCAAAGAATAATCAAAGGAAAGGAATAGAACAAACACTAGAAATCAATAAATATTTCCTGAGATAAAAAGACCAGAAGCCAGAAACTGAAAAGGCTTAGTGAATATCCAGGAGAATTGACCCAGAATGGTCAACGTTGATTCATATTCTAGTATAACTATTAGACTTTAAAGAAAAGGAATATAGAATCTCCTTTGAACATGAAGTCAAAAGGACCAAATAACTTATAAGGGAAAGAATATCAGAGTTTTTGGCTTTTATGCCAGAAAGCAAATTTAGTAATATATGTAAGATACTAAGGAAAAAAGACATGACCCAAAATGATCTTTATCTTATAAAAGCTAAATGATTCTGAGCTTCCGAAAAATCAAGAAATATTGTTCCTATGAGCATTCTCCAAAAAGTCTATTAAAGAAGAAACTTCAAACAGCCAAAATTGTTGGAGTGACATCTGCACAAGGAGTGGTGATGAGCATTAAATCTATGTTTGTTGTAGAACTAGGACTAAATAATGCTTATAAAGAAAACCATGTAGCATACAGGGATTGTATTCTCTGACAATCAATAAAATATGGAACAAGTTTGGAAAGATTATATGAAAAAATAGAGTAGGTTCACTCATAGTCTTACAGATTTTAATAGGGAATAAGAGCATATGACCTGAAAATAGATATTGGGAAAAGAAGGCATCTTTTCCCAGTGGGGAGGGGAGAAGGGAATACTGGATCATTTCACTATTACTCATGATAAGAAACCAACAAAGAGAACCCTTGGGTTACCCTAAAAAGATGGAACTAAGGATGTTTCACAGTATGTCTATCTTCAGAACAAAAACACAGTACTCTAAATACTCTAAGGTGTACAATGCCAGTTTTAAGACTCCATCCCAAAGATATGCTGCCAGTGCTGTAAAAAAATAAAAATCTACCCAAAGCCATTTATTGTAGCACAGTTTATAATGGCAAAGACCGTAAACAACCTAAATGATCATCAATAGAGAAGTAGTTGAATAACAGTGGTATACTTACACAATCAAATATTAAGCAGTTCTAAAAGAGAATATACATTAGTTTTTATATTTCTATACTTTATACTTCTATACTTCTTTAAAAAAGTAATTATGGGTCGGGCATGGAGGCTCACACTTATAATCTCAGCACTTTGGGAAGCTGAAGTGGGCAGATCACAAGGTCAAGAGATCGAGACCAACCTGGCCAACATGGTGAAACCCCATCTCTACTAAAAAATACAAAAATTAGCTGGGCTTGGTGGCATGTGCCTGTAATCCCAGCTACTCAGGAGGCTGAGGCAGGAGAATCGCTTGAACCCAGGAGGCAGAGGTTGCAATAAGCTGAGATTGCACCACTGCACTCCAGCCTGGTGACAAAGGGAGACTCCAACACAGCAAAAAAAAAAAAAAACAGTTATGATGCAGTTTGGGTATGTGTCCCTGCCCAAATCTCATGTCAAATTAGAGTAAGGGCCTGGCGGGAGGTGATTGGATCATAGCAATGAATTTCCTTCATGCTGTTCTCATGATAGTGAGTGAGTTCTCACGAAATCTGATGGTTTAAAAGTGTGTGGCACTCCTCCCCTCACTCTCTTTCTCTCCTGCTTCACCTTGGTAAGACAGGCTTGCTTCCCCTTTGCTTTCTGCCATGATTGTAAATTTTCTAAGGCCTCCCAGCTAGGCTTCCTGTACAGCCTATGGAACTGTGAGTCAATTAAACCTCTTTTCTTTATAAATTACCCAGTCTCAGATAGTTCTTTATAGAAGTGTCAGAACAGACTAATATAAGTTTAAAGACTAAAATATGGCCGGGTGCGTGGCTCACGACTGTAATCCCAGCACTTTGGGAGGCTGAGGTGGGCAAATCTCTAGGTCAAGAGATTGAGACCACCCTGGCCAACATACTGAAACCCTATCTCTACTAAAAATACAAAAATTAGCCCAGTGTGATGGCAGGCGCCTGTAGTCCCACCTATTTGGGAGTCTGAGGCAGGAGAATTGCTTGAACCCAGGTGGCAGAGGTTGCAGTGAGCTGAGATTGTGACACTGCACTTCAGCCTAGGTGACAGAGAGAGACTCTGTCTCAAAAAAAATTCTAAAATATAAAATAATTTTGTAGTCTAAAAATCTATGCTAATAGAGACTGCTTATATCTATAATCCCAAAGGTTTTTGCACTAGTGCCCTCCCTTGATCTTCTAGGGTTTTCTCTCTGAATTCTAAAGTGTGTGAAAGTTGAGCTAAGGACCAATATATGAAAAAAGTATTGGCTGAAGCAATTTACTGACACCAGTTTTAATAGCAATTGTGATAGTGATATTGCCAATTGGCAGAACAACAAAATGAAATCCAGGGTAAACCTTTTCTTAAAAATAATTGTCTAAGATGTTGAAGTTCAAAAAGACTGTGGATAACCTGAGGCCTTAGCCATACTTGGAAACTGAAAATGGCAGTTGTCCTATGGGGGAAAATACATTTGTGTAATTTTCAGGCTAGGAGAAAGCAATTATTTTCATTGGTCAGAAAGATTACACTCAATAGTTTTTCATTCCTATGTTTCAAGCTAATCGCTTCCAGGTTGTTTCACCAAGTCATCTAACTTTCAAGACAGCAGGCCTTAAAATACCATAATATTGTAATACTTAGTAGAGAGTGAAATGCTTGAAACTCTGGAGCTCTCAGGAATAGCCACTGGAAATATTTTAAGAATAAGGTTAAGTTATGAACAATTCAACTCTGAGACAGCATTTCTCAAAACAAGTTTCAAGAATCACCAAAGTTAGACTCTTTAGGGCTGGGTCCTAAGAAGGTAAATATTTAAGGAGATCCTGCTACACGCAGAAGTCAAAGTCTACCGATTAGTTGTGTAAACATATAAAAGCAAGTGAATAGTATCATATCAGCTCTAATAAGAATGATACTGATAGTTTCCGTTTACAAAATATCTTTTGTGTACCAGCTTTGCCCACATTATTTCATTTAATACTTGTTACAGCTCTAAAAGGCAGGTGGCAATTCACTATTTTACAAGTTTGGAAACTGAGAGGTAGAGACCCTGGATAAATGACAAAGTCAGGCTTTTGACTCATGTTGATTCTCATTGTAGTATATTTGATGGTCATTTAAAGTGGCTCATGTTTAATTTTAATGGTAATGCAGCTCTTCCAGTGATCAGATATTTATAAAAGCTACTTAAGTATTGAGTGCTCAAGGTCTCTAATGCCTAGATATGTTGGTCCTTTGAAGATAAATAGAGGTATAAAACATAACGCCTTTCTTTAATGAGCTTACAATTTAGAGTGAGAATGAAACCATGTAGGGCATAGATGTGAAACAACAATGTAGGATAGCTCGGAGGAGGGACCCTTCATAGTGCTGGACTTGGGAAGTTGTCCAGAAGATATCTACATGAAGAGTAAGGAGGAGGACATTCCAGACAGTTGATATTTAAGACAGTTAAATTTTGCAATCCTGCTCTAAGTCACTTATATTTAAATCATGAATCCATTTGTCATCCTAATCTTTAAGAGGTCTCCAATTAAAATTGTAATGTCATATACAATGGTGCATATAAATCTGTCCATAAGAAATTACCCGGCTCTATTTGCTTGACATTTTGGTGGATCTTGAAGGTGGGTGAGAGATTACCTTTTCCGACTCCATTTTTCACAGATGAAGAAACTCAAGTTTAAAAGGTAAAGGGACTGTCCAAGGTCATTCAATTTGCCTATCACAGTTCAGTGAAACAATGTTAGTTATTGTCAGCACTGGAATTGGTTTTCAACTTCTGCTCATTGCCCTTTAGCAAGAAAAACCATAAGGGATATATGCTTTAAAAGAAAACACATTCCTAAAGTCTTCTAGGAACACTCAGTGGAAATGTGTTATATTTTTATATCACTTCAGATCATAGATTGCTTTGTTGCTTCCAGGTCACAGTAGCATGGGATTTATAGTCATGACTGGGGAGAGAACAGAGATGTCACATTACTGTCTACATAACACAATTCCATAGCATCTTTATTTTGAAGAATTCAATAAGCTTTGCAAATATGGTTTAACTAAGCTTCATTGCAGGGCAAGCTAAGGTAGAGGAAGGCGAGAAGGATTTTTAAAAAGAAACATGTGATGTTTGGAAAATGAAATAGTTGTGGGGAACTCCTGGATTTCATTGTCATTTATTGATCTCGAAGGTGGGTTAGCGTCCTTCTACAAGTGATGCATTGCACAAGAAATGATGACCTTTTTCTCAATGATGCCATAATATTTTTAAGCCAAGGATATGTCTTGTCTTTAAATGATTGTTTCATTCTGCTAATTCAGAAAACATCTACTGAGTAAGTGCATATATAAGGCACTTTGGTACATATTGTGGATTAAATTAGTAAACTAAAAATGAATCTTATAGTTCCTGATAACAAGGAACCTACACTCTAGTAGGGAAATAAGAAAATGTGTGAAAATCACTGTTATTCACAGTATAGCATAAGTGTTACATTGACTCTATGAAAGAATAGTTAAAAATTCTATAACAGAGGAAAAACTTTAACAAAGAGCACTCATTTTGGGCCTTATGTCAATTAAATTAATAAGGTTGAAGCTTAGGAATCTTAATATTATCCTCTCTTTATATCCTCTGTTTTTACAAATGACTTGGATAAAGATTTAGATTACATGACAATCAGAATTGTGACTAGTATGAGGCTTGGAGGGATAGAAGAGAAGTTGGATGATAAATTTGGACCTAAAGTGATATTAATAATGTAGAAAGATTAGCTACATTTAATAATAAGATATAGTTAAAATAAATATAAAGTCCTGTATTTTATACAAAAAAAATCAACACTGTGAATTTGCAAAGCTATAGCTTCATTTGGAAAAGAAAACTGTAGTAATAATAATAATAACTTGCATTTATTGAATTTAAAATATGTGACAGACACTCTACTACGTTTTATATATCATCTCACTTAATCTTTACAATAATCCTATGCAATGGGCCTGTTATTATCCTTGTTTGAAAGATGAAGATACTAAGCTTTGGATAAGTTAAATAATTGGCCCTAGGTCAACTTGGCCACTGTGTCTGTATTTGAAGTATGGTCTGATTTATAGCAGAGTGAGGACTTTCCTGATTTCTCAGTTATGACAAGTAGGAGTATCCTCTGGGCACTCAATTATAAAATAATAATAATAATAATTTGATTCTGAGCTCCTAATCAGACCTTTCTTGTGTAAAATGCTAGTTAATAACATATACATGAATAACTTTATGTGGTTTTTTTAATTAAAAAAGTTGTAAGTACTTTATAAAAAATCATTTATTTAATATGTTTCATGAGTTATGTTTTTCTAGATGTGTTTGATGGACAGAAAATTTTATGTCATTAACATTTTTGATGAAAATAATCTTTGATAGAGTGTATTATGATTTTTAAGTAACCACTATTAATATTTCTGCAAAGTGACCCTAACATCTTCATTAGCTTGCATTGCATTTCTAGAGCTTTTACCTTCTCATCCATTTGTTCTTCTATCCATGGGAGAATAAACCTTACTTAGGTTGCATAACATCAAAATATGTTTTTATAAATCTCACTAACAAATAGGATCTCCGCTTGGCACTGTGATCATAGAGTCAAATATATTTTAAAGTAGAATTTAAAATCACCTTCCTGGGTTAGAAAATAGCATTTAAAATATCTAAGGACCAAGCATTTAAAATATTGCAATCTATTACTAACTTTCATGTGGTTATCTGTCTCTCCGTAGTAAGTCTTGCATTGCCTTTCTACTAATGAGCACATTTATACTTCATTTGCATAAACAAATACTTGCTTAAACATGACCTTGGAAAACAAGTTCAGGAATGTTGGTATGTCTTTATGTGACAGCATTAACATAGACTCAAAAAAAATCTTTAGTATAGTAAAACACAATCTACTAACTTTCAATGCCCAATTGAAAAAAAGACTAACTTTTGTGGAAAAAAAAAAAAAAGTGACACCAAACATCCCAGTTATAAAGCCACAGAAAACTAAGTATCAACAGGCCCAAAGCAAAGACCTCTAAACTTCTCTGTCAGTAATGATAGTCCTGGAACGCTCCACAACCCACTCTCTTAGGAAAGAAAGAGATGTTTATGGTGATAGTCTAAATCACCATTTGTCCTTCATTTTTCCCTCCTCATTCCAAGCAGAGATTTGGGCCAAGGCTGAATGCTTAAGCTGTTTAAAAAGAATTTCCTTCCCAGATTTGGCTATCTAAAAATAGCACAGGCCTGAGAGAAAGAAAATATGAAATTCTATCTTAGATGGAGAACAGAAATCATGAAACCCTTGGATTGTGTTGCCCCATTTCTACACACATCCACAGGAATGTGGCAACATTCAGAGATGCCAGAAGAATGGTGTCTCTGTGAGGCAGGATCACATGCATTCATTCATCCAACATTCACTGAAACTTTCTATGTGCCAAGCACTGATACAGACACTTGAAATACATCACTACACAAATAAAATATCACTGCCTGTCAAGAATGTATACGCTAGTTAGAAAAGACAGTTAATAAACAATGATAGTCATAGATACAAATAGAGCA
The DNA here is from genome assembly GCA_963574635.1 of Cheracebus regulus. Lineage (NCBI taxonomy): Eukaryota > Metazoa > Chordata > Mammalia > Primates > Pitheciidae > Cheracebus > Cheracebus regulus. The sequence goes on along the minus strand of CAUYQU010101435.1, from coordinate 12,749 downwards.
TGTTCAAATGCAACAATTGCAATAACAAAAGCAAGGTGATAGAGACTGACAGGGACTGCTGACAATTTCAAATAGAATCAATACAATAGGCCTCACTGAGCCTTCCTCTCTTTGAAAAGGTGAAACTTTAGTAAAGACGTGAAGGAGACAAGTTGCTTAGCTATGGAGATGATCAGGAGGAAGAGTGATTTAGGCAAAGGAAACAACTAGCAAAAGGCCCAAAGGAAAAAATGTTTTTGAAGTTGCTGGGTTTTTTTTTTTTTGGAGACAAAGTCTTGCTCCATCACCCAGGCTGGAGTGGAGTGGCATGATCTCAGCTCACTGCAACCTCTGCCTCCCAGATTCAAGGGATTCTCCTGCCTCAGCCTCCTGAGTAGCTGGTACTACAGGTACCCACCACTATGCCCAGCTAATTTTTATATTTTTAGTAGAGATGGGTTTCAGAATGGTCTCAATCTCCTGACCTGAGCTGCCCAAAGTGCTGGGATTATAGGCGTGAGCCACCACACCTAGCCTGTTTTTGAAGTTTTTGAGGATGAAAAGGAGGCCTGAGTAGCAAAAGGAAGTGCATGTTTGTGGGAGAGAGTGGTGAGAGAATGCTGGTCTTGCTGCCATCGTAAAACTTGGTTTTTATTGAATGAAAGAGTTTAAAAGGGTTTTGACCCAAGGAGTGGCGACATAATCTTTGTTTTCAAAGGATCCCAGTGGTTACTGTTCTGAGAATAGACATTGGGAACATGGGGAGACAAGGGTGAAAACCAAAGGACTAACTAACAGACTAAACCAGGGAATGTATAATCACAGCTTGAACCAGTCCATAGCAGTGAAGGTAAAGAAAAATGGTTCAATTGTGGATCTACATTGAAGGTAGAATACTGAAGGATTGCCTTGGATATGAGATGGGAGAGAAAGCCCACAATTGATAATAAAGAATCAAATATCTCGGCTGTAGAGCTCTTAGTGTTGTAGAAGAATCATACCAGTTTCACATGCAAGTAGCAGTGCCTGAAAGGAATACACTAATCCAGAAAATGAGGACGTCATTGGTAACAACCCAAAGATGAAAAGTCTCTTTGTGATTTTTCTGGGCACCATAGAAAACCCTGAAATTTTTACATGACCCAAGTGTGGGAGAGGGGGGAAACTTTAACAATTTAAATTGCCTTTCCCAGAAAATGTCTAATGTAAGTAGTCCAAGTCATACACACTTACACATGTCATAAAGGCACAATTTGTGAAAACAGTCACAAACTGAGCACACCTGTGAAACGTAAACAGCTGTTTGAAACCATTGCTTCATCTTCTCTTTCACTTACTACCCTGGTCAACTGCAATCACCAAACTGACTTCTAAGACCATAGCTGAATTTTGTATGTTTTTATATAGCAGGTATGCTTTGGGGTATAACTTCTTTCAGTCAACATGTTGTTCAGGGATCTTTCCATATTATTGCTGGTAGTTTTTGTTTATTCATTCTCTTTGCTGTACTCAGGGAGAGCAAACCCTTTTCTATAGAAATCCAGACAGAAAATATTTTAGAGTTTGCAGGCCGCATATCATCCTTGTTTGCTGTTATTCTTATTTGTTGGTTGGTTTTTGTTGTTGTTTTTAAAACCCTTTAAAAATGTAAAATTTATTCTTAGCTCAAGTGCCAGTAATAAAGTAGGCTGTGAGCTGCATTTGACCAGCAGGCCGTGGTTTGTCAACCCTGATCCACAGCAGTGTGATGTGGCTACACTGCCATGTACTCATCCATTCAACTGCTGAAGGGCATTGGGAAAGCTTCCCGTTTGGGGCTTGGGAACATTTTAGTACATGTCTTTTGGTGCAAATATATATACGTTCTCATTAAGTACATACCTAGAAATAGAATTGCTAGGTATATAGTGGGATCTCGTTGTGGTTTAATGTGCATCTTCTTAGTAATCAATGAAGTTAAGCACCTTCTCATACTATTTTCTTGGCCATTCATACATAAAAATCAAATGAAAGTAAATAAAAAATATGAAAATTATGAAACATAATTTTTAATTTGGAGTGGCTATGATTATTTAATGGCATTCCAGTGGCTTCCTTTTCACTCAGAATAAAATCCAAGCACATTATTTTGGATTGCAAACCTTGACAGGATCTGACCCCAGTCCGTGCTGACCTCACAGACCTAATTTCATGTCAGTCTCCTTCGGATCAAAATCTTCAGCTATTATGACCTTTAAAATATTCTTAAACATGTCATGTTCCTTCTTGTTTCAGGGCCTGTGCACTAGCTATGTCCTCTGCCTGGAATAATCTTACCTTGATCTTCCTATGATTAGCTCCTTCTTTTCATTCAGGTGCCTGTTTAAATGTCACTTGCTCTGCAAATCCTTCTCTGCTCACCCCACCTAGCCAACCTGCCAGTCACTCTCCTTCCTACCCATCTACTGTAATTCTCTGCTTGCCATTCATTATTACTGAAAAGTTTAGGAATCATATTTATCTTATTCACTAGAATAGTGCCTACGCAGAATATGCTCTCAGTAAATGAATGTGCATATGAGATATGTCAGTTATGAGTTCGAGCCCTTCTCCAACATTTATTAGAAAAGCATATCTACCAATAGTCCCAGTGCATAGTCACCAGGTCTGAGATATGACTTGTTACCAAGGTGGACTGACTTGAAAAGATGACTTTGGCTTCTGATCAGGTTTCCTTCAGGAATCTGAGCCAAGAACAAGGAGAATTGCCAAAAAGCAGTGAAGTCTGCCTCTCAAAGATCATGAAGCAGGACTGTGGTTGGGGACACTGTGACAAGGAGTAAGGCGGGAAGAAACTAGAAGTCAACAGAGGAAAGCAACTGAGAGTGAAAGAGAAAGAAGCGTTCCCCCTTGGAGTAGCTGGGAAGCAACTGCAGGTCACCAGAATGAAGTTCTCTCACAGCCTAGTTCTCTAGAGTCATTTTGGGTCTAGAGCAAATCCCCAGATCCCTGAGACCCACACTATTGTGGCTTCTTCATCAGAGTTCCATGGGATTTTGCTTGGACTTAAAACAAGTCGTCCTTTGTTGGTAGTAGCTTAAACAAATCCTCACTCCTTTGATGCAAACAGAGTCTGACTATAATATTACAGTGGCCTACTGGTGAACACTAAATTATCAGTTGATTAATATTTATTTGTCGAACATGAGTTCAGTTCTCCAATAAGAAGGAATTGGACCATGCCAAATTCAAGCAATTGGGTATAGGAAGCTGGGACATGGCTTTACAACAAAATAAGAGAGTACAGCTGCAGTGTTTTGTTTGCTGCAAGTTCTTCCCCTCTTGGCAGTCAGTAGGCACCTTGCATTTCAGTGATAATCTGCAGCCCCCTGCAGTGAGCACAACAGCCTACACCTAATCAGGGACAATCATAAGTAAGGATATTTTGCACCATTTGGCTATAATTAGACCAGCTTTCTTTTTAGTGATTCATTAGTATGATACTTTGCTTTCAGAACTAACAAACTCAATCTAAATTCCTCCGTAAGTAGTGGCAGAGTTGTGCACCAAAATAAGAACTATTGATAGCAATAAGTAAAAGAAAACAGAAAGGGATATTGCTCAGTTTTTCTCCATTCCGAAATTGCAGATCAGACAAATGCAGCAACCTGTCTACCAGTACTGTTTAACAATAACCTCTGTACACTCTGCTCTCAAAGAAGAGCTGGCTGACAATTAGACTCTCACAGCACTGTTAGACTTGCTCATAAAATTATTTTAATCCCAATGTCTCCTTTCTGTTTCAAGAAAGGAAATATCATAACATGACATCCACACATCCTTCACCTGGCCATCATCTCCTGTTGTTTTTAGTGTATGAATCATATGAATGTCTTAGCTTTTAATGGAGCCAACTTTCACATCAAGAGTATTTGTAGCCATTGCCATTTCAATATGGAAAAAGCAGTCCCAGTAATAAGAAAAGGAATATCTGTATATTTATTGAAATAAAGATTAAGTATTGAATAAGCCCTCAAATGAAGGCATACTGTAGGTGCTAAGGAATGATGACTGCAAAGATATGGAGACAAAAGAGAGCGGTGTCTGCATTGAAACTCTCCTCAAGGCCAGAGAGTTCTTCTTCAGCTTTCATTATGAATAAAAATCGCTTGGGCATCTTATTATCTGATTCAGTAGTTCTTGAGTGAGGCCCAAGATGCTGTGTTTCTCACAAAACCCTACTGAAGCAATGCTGCTCATCAGAGGAGCATGCCCTGAATTGCAAGGGTCTAGGGATGTGCTCTCCAATGGAAATATAATGTGTGTCACATTTAAAAAGTAAAAGGAAATAAATGAGAGTTTTAACAACATATTTCATTCAACATGTATCTAAAATATTTTAATATATAAATGACATATATTAATGAGATATTTTTCTCTTTTTTAAATAATATACCTTCAATACCTGGTGTATAGGTTACACTTATAGCTCATCTCAATTTGGATGACTCACATTTCAAGTGCTCAATAGCTTCCATATTAGTGGTATGAGTCTGGAGGATAATTCTTACTTTGAACTCCAGGAACATGCATGAACCTATAAATCATTGGTCAGTAGCTCCCTATCCCAGTGAGTTCTGTAATCTATCACAGCATGCGTTTGGCTCGTTGACTTTTATGTGAAGCTGAATATTCAAATTTAACCATGAGAAGTTATTTAGTGGGTGTGCAAGATGAATTTAATGAATCATTAGTACTCTTTGACACCCTATAATTAAGGGAATTAAATTTTTTCAGATTTCTAAATCTTGAAAAGCAAAGAGAAGGACCAGACTAGGTATATTTTTATAGGAAATAGTGGAAATATGAAGGAAATGAGAAATGGTAGGAAAAATAGGCCAACTAAGAAAAGTTAAATGACATGAGATTTCATAGTAGGGCTCTTTGGACAATGGACTAAGTTGGAAAGGTCTGAGGATGTTATCTTGAGTGGTGAAAGGCTAATAGGCATAGTGAGCTACACGACATACTTGGAATTAAAGTAAGGTGCCATGTGACTTCCTTTTGAAATCAAAGAATCAATATGCTATAGCATATCATCATTGTTTAAATTTAAAGTAATGCATCTAAATCCAGAGTGGGTTTAGTGTCTAAGAATCATCAGGGAGGACTTTTTCAATGACATACAAGCCTACAGAGATTCTAATTACTTCCTTCTCCCAACCCAACCAGATTACAGAAGGCAGTAATGACTCACCCTTTGTAATTGTTACACAATGTATCTCTAGAGTCAAAAACCATATATTTTCATGTATTCTTGATTAGATTTTATTTATTGTGACTAATAGTTTATTCAGTCTTTGGGGGTAGAACATATACCAATACTAAAATTGCATTTCTGTTTTTCACTTATAATTGATTCATCAATTCCTTTTTCGAATTATTTATTTATTTGTTTATTTATTTATTTATTTTTGAATCAGAGTGTTGCTCTGTCTCCCAGGCTGAAGTGCAGTGGTGTGATCTTGGCTCACCACAACCTCTGTCTTCCGGGTTCAAACAATTCTCCTGCCTCAGTCTCCCGAGTAGCTGGAATTACAGGCACGTGCCACCATGCCCAGCTAATTTTTGTATTTGTTTTAGCAGAGATGAGGTTTCACCCTGTTCACCAGGTTGGTTTTGAACTCCTGACCTCAGGTGACCCGCCCACCTCGGCCTCCCAAGTGCTGGGATTACAGGCGTGAGCCACCACCCCTGGCCTCATGCCTTTTTTTAAAATAACATATGACTGAATGCATACTACATAGAGTAAATCGTTTACTCTTCACCATTTCAAGAAATTTCTTTACCAAACCTTTGAATTTAGATATCATTTAAGGACCTTATTCTGTTAACTTTCCTCTGCCTTCCACCCTCCAGAATTTTTAGGGTACATAATTTCATGTTGTAGCTAGATCTCTCCTTGCAGCAATTAGAAGGTACAAATACCCATGTTCAGTATAATAAAACCTCATGAATGCCAACCGTGCAAATGTAGAATGTGTATGAATTCAGACTTAGAGCTACCATTTATTCTTGTGGCACCATGCGTTCTTATTGAATGCACACAAATTTAATCTGCAGGTTTAACACACAATTTAAATCTATTTAAGCATCTTGATCATACCAAATTTTATATAATCTACTTGTTCATAAATAATCTTCTTCCTTATATTAAGGCCAGTGTGGAAGGACCTCTATTTTTCTGCATTCATTAGCCATTAATTGTATGCATATATAACTCTGGGTCATGAAATGAAATTTAATTTAAGACCTTCTATAAAAGTGATATTCTATTAATTTACTATGGTCTCATTTCCAATTGTGTTATTAGAGAAGTTTTATCTTTTCTGAAATTTATTGTTTCATGCAACATGTATTGGAAAGAAATCTCCTAAAGGTTCTTAAAAGTGTGTGGTACATTGACCACTGAAATCCACACACAGTAAGGGTATGTCTTTTCATGCATTAAATGCTATGAGTCTGGAGTTGAGGGTCTTAATGTCTTATGCCTAAGGTTTCTTGACTTTTTCTTTTTATTCCGCTGAAATGTTCTATAGAAAACAAACAATAGCAAAGCAAGGAACTAAATAAACTGTGTTATATAGAGCTTTAGTGCCTGTGCTGACCACAAAACTGTCCTAAATTGAAAGCTCGTTCCTTAAAGACTAGGTTTTTAAAATAGATTCTAGTCAGTAATTAGCCTACACATCTTCATGCTTTTGCTTATGGGCAATCTACAATCTTAACTTCCAACTTCTTTTGCTTAATGGAAAATACCCAAGTAGTCATTTTTACATGTTCTTTTATTCGTATCATCTATTTTTGATTATGAATATTTTCATCTAGTATGATGGATCAGTATATAATTTCTTTTCCACTTATGTGTCCAGTTCCTGAGGTTTATAAAAATCACTTTTAATCAAGGGGTCTGTTGCTTGGCCACACTGGGAGAGCTCCAGGGTTATATAGCATTTGCAGAATTTGGTTGCTTTCTTCACTTCTACTATGGCTTAATGGGTTATGTTTTAGAAGTTCATTCTCCTCCCACCTAAGTTATACACTATTAAATGAATTTATTTTAATTACCTTATTCCCATTTTCATCACATTGTCATAATTTCTCTTCATGCTTGTTAGCTATTTTAATGGGGGGAAAAAGCGTTCCCTGGTCTTTCTGTTTCTAAGCATCAGAATTGGATGGGTTATGGTAAAGATACTAATGAAGACCAGCTGCTGGCGAATTGTTGATTGTGAATTGGTGAGTGTGCTAAAAGAAGGCAGAAAAAAAATCCATAGCTTCAATATTTTAAAGAGATGGAATAGTCGAATCATAAATTGAGGCAGTTTTCAATATAAGCAGAAATGTGGCAACCAGAATGACTTCAAACCACTTATTTTTATTTTTCCAGTCGATATTGTCAGAGAACCGTATCACTATGCTCTTACCTAATAGTAGTAATTTTGATATAGTTATTTTTGACAAATGGACAAAAGATAAGTAAGTTGAGCTATTTTAATAAAACTTGCATCGTTTCTCTCATGCACACATAAATATTTTGATTATTGTTATTTCCTTGTATTTTGTCATTTGGTTTTTATCTCATATCATCTTGATTATGAGGGATTGTTTTTTTCTAAATGAAAATAGATAAAATTAGTATATGTTTTTCCTGTATTATAATGTTACCATTATAGATATATATGTGCAAAATCTGTGTCTGAAAAAAATGTACAAAGCAGATGCAGGACTCTGACAGATGTGGTTGGAATTTTGGTCTTGGTGCTTTGATCTGTATGGCAGTGCATAGTTTTCCTTATTTCTGTGAGCCTCACCTTTCTTATCTTTGAAATAGACATATGCCCTGTCTGGCACAATTGCTCTCTATGCTTGAAAATCTATGTGCCAAAAACATTTAGTTGCTTCATGTTCTTTTTTTTTTTTTTAATTTTAATTTTTAGTTCTGGGATACACGTGCAGGATGTGCAGATTCGTTACATAGGTAAACGTGTGTCATGGTGGTTTGCTGCACCCATCAACCCATCACCTAGGTACTAAGCCCCGCATGCATTCGCTGTATTTCCTAATGCTCTCCCTCACCCCCGACAGGCCTCAGTGTGTTTTGTTTCTCCCCCTACGTGTCCATGTGATCTCATTGTTCAGCTCCCACTTATGAGTGAGAAGACACAGTGTTTGGTCCTGTGTTAGTTTGCTAAGAATAGTGGCTTTCAACTTCATCCATGTCCCTGCAAAGGACATGATCTCATTCCTTTTTATGGATGCATAGTATTTCATGGTGTATATGTATGACATTTTCTTTATCCAGTCTATAGTTGATGGGCATTTGGGTTGATTCCATGTCTTTGCTATTGTGAATAGTGCTGCAGTGAACATATGCATGCAAATATCTTTGTACTAGAATGATTTATATCATGTTCTTTTTCACTTCTCTTCCTTAAAGATGTGTTCTGCCTGGAAGATTCTCCTTCACTCTTCCACCAATTCCATGCCTGGCTCAGTCCTAAGTCTTTTAGAGCTCAGCTGTTTCTTTCCCCAAGAAAGCTTTACTGTGTGCTGGTGACCCCTTTCCCTTCTGCTTAGGCCTCTATGTTCCAAGTACCTTTGCTGTCTTCCCACACCTCCAGCACCATTGCCATCATTGGACCTAACAGAGTGTGCTGCAAATGTGTTTACGTGTCTGTACTGCTCAACAGCCTGAGACCACCTGTGCCTTATTCATCACTTTCTCCTCTTGTGCCTGATGCATGGACTAATGCTTGTTAGAAACCATCATCTCCCTGCCAGAGCTCCCAAGTCTCTCTAGATCCATGCAACCATGTTGTGTTCCATGGTTTCTAGGGCACATTAATCATAGTACCCCACACATTTTATGTCTTTTCAACTTGTCTCCTTATCTACAATGCAGGATCTTTGAAATTCTAATAATTCCAATTCTAATTGAACAATTCTACCTCACTCATCCTGCTGTCTTCAGAACCTTATATAAGATCTGGCATAGAGTGGTCTTATATAAGACCTGGGAATTAGGAAATGCAAATTGAACCAGGCACAATGGCTCACACTTGTAATTCTAGTGCTTTGAGAGACCGAGGGAGGTGGACCATTTGAGCCTGGGCAGTTCGAGACCAGCCTGGGCAACATGGCAAAACTCTGTCTCTACAAAATATATATATATATATATATATATATATATATATATATATATATATATAAATTAGCCAGGCATGGTGGAGCATGCCTATGATCCCAGCCATTCAGGAGGCTGAGGTGAGAAGACTGCTTGAAACCAGGAGGTGGAGACTGCAATGACCTCAGATCATACCACTGCATTCTATACTGGGTGACAGGAAGAGATAAAGAAAAGAGAAAAGGAAAGAAAAGAAGAGCAGAGAAGAGAGAGAGAAAGAAAAAGAGAAGAGAGAAAGAGAGAAAGAAAAAAAGAAAGAAGAGCAAACTGAAATGAATATTTTGAAAGCTCATCCCTTAAAGACTAGGCCTTTTAAGGCCTTGTATTGGTAATAATCATTACCTGTCTCCAGTTTAGGGAAGTTAAACCACATTCTTGTTTGTAAGAATCCAGCAATAGTTAAAGATACTATAATATCTTTACATACATTATATGTAGACATCTCTATGTACATTAGAAATTCATTGAAATAAAAAAACATATTATTTTTTCTGTGAAAACAAAGTATAGCTTTTAGATTGAATGTTAAAATTATGTTCATTGGTCTGTAAATGATCCCTGTTTAAATGCTGTCTGGAGGCAGCACTTAATGTTATGAAAGGAACTTCAGATATGCTTTCAAAGATTAACTTCCAACTCAATGATCCATTGTGAGGTCTTATTGCTCCACATAATAATAGACTCTACCTTATTGGGTCATTTGTTAAAATCATACCACTTAATTTGGTGCAGTGCCATGTGTAGTTATTACTCAACCTCAGCCAGGCCTTCCATGAGTTTATCATTCCTCTCATTCACTCCTACTCAACTCCCTAGCTTATTCTTTATAACAGATAATCCGAACATTTTACACTCATTGCAAATTCATAGCTGCAGTTTGGAGCTTGCATGCTCAGCTGACTTTGCCTCCTACTTCAGTGATACAATCAATGGCAACTGATGTGGATTTCTGCCCTTTGTAAATCTCTCTGACTTCACATATTATTCCTGCTCACCCTCTCTTCTAACTCTCTTCTTCTCTTTCTCCCCACCACCATGCGACCATTCCATCTTCTTCTTTCCTGACAACTTTCTAGAAAACATTCTATTTTAACACTATATGTAATTCCCAGACTCCCCTCTCATTGGAAAGGTCACTTAAGGCCATTTTGTTAAAGTCAGCCATGGTCCTTTCTTATTTTCATACAACTCAATCTTGCCAATGAATAGCTTTGGCATCAAATATGGCTTGGAGACTTTTAGTCTCTCCCACCATGATTTCTGCTACCACCCCTCACCTGGCTCAAGTTGTACTCAACACAACACAATCTAAATAAAAATTGTTTTCTTCCTTAAAAATACAGCACAAAGGCTAATGTGTTTACTAGCTTTCCTTCGTATTGCTAAGCACCTGGTACATGAAATTCTGTAGGCATTAGAACCGCATTTGATGGACATCTACTTCTGTAAAATCTTTACTGCCCCCAAAAAGAAGCTTTCTTCTATTTCTCCTCCTGTACACTCTCCTTCTATGACTCTTTTATTTCTGCTGGTTCCCATATTCAGGATTTCTCTTAGGATCTGGCCCATTTGCTCTCCTAGGGTCATTTCATTCATTCCTTTGGCTCCAATTATCACTTTTCACCTAATCACCCCTACATTGTCAGCTCAAAGTTTGAACTCACTTTCTTTTAAATTAACTCCTAAATTCACACAGGAGATTATGTAACTATAGGTGTTCTTTAAAAACATACATGACATATGTGAGTCTCTATAAAAGAAAATAAAATGCATTTTATGTAGCAATGCTTTCCATGAATTTAATCTAGTTCTCATTTTTATTCAAGAGTGATTGAGTTTGCATCCAAGTATTCTCAAAATCTTCTGCAAACATCTGGATTTTTTTTTTCTTCAGGAATCCCTAATACAAAATAAAGAAATCCACTTAAAGTGTGTGGGCTAGGTATCCTGATGTCCTATCTAACCCAGAACATGGTAAATATTGTCTATCTTGCATCACTACCCACATGAGTTAGAACTGAAGAGAATAGAACTTCTGATATCTTAAAGAAAGAAATCATTATTGTGATAACAATAACAAAACTTTCCTTAATCTCTAAACAGGGAGCAAATTTCATTGTGATAATCTTGTTTTGAGATTGCTGGTTACCTGATTTGTGGGATATTAATCAGCTTATTTTATCTTTTATACGGAGAAGCGAGCTTATTGCTCCTGTCTGGATGAAGAGAGTACCTAACAATAGTAACATCGATGACTACTACTATGGTTTATTATTGTTGTTATTATTATACTTTAAGTTCTAGGGTACATGTGCAGAATGTGAAGGTTTGTTATATAGGTATATGTGTGCCATGGTGGTTTGCTGCACCCATTAACACATCATCTACATTAGGAATTTCTCCTAATGCTATCCCTCCCCTAGCCCCCAACCCGCTGACAGGCCCCTGTGTGTGATGTTCCCCTCCCTGTGTCCATGTGTTCTCATTGTTCAACTCTCACTTATGAGTGAGAACATGTGGTGTTTGGTTTTCTGTTCCTGTGTTAGTTTGCTGAGAATGATGGTTTCCAGCTTCACCCATGTCCCTGCAAAGGACATGAACTCATTCTTTCTTATAGCTGCATAGTATTCCATGATGTATATGTGCCACATTTTCTTTATCCAGTTTATCATTGATGGGCATTTGGGTTGGTTCCAAGTCTTTGCTATTGTGAACAGTGCTTCAATAAACATATGTGTGCATGTGTCTTTATAGTAGGATGATTTATAATCCTTTGAATATATATTCGGTAGTGGGATTGCTGGGTCAAATGGTATTTCTGGTTCTAGATCCTTGAGCAATCTCCACACTGTTTTCCACAATGGTTGAACTAATTTACACTCCCACCAACAGTGTAAAAGTGTTCCTATTTCTCCACATCCTCTCCAGCATCTGTTGTCTCCTGACTTTTTAATAATTACCATTCTAACTGGCATGAGATGGTATCTCATTGTGGTTTTGACTTGCATTTCTCTAATGACCAGTGATGAACTTTTTCTTCATGTTTGTTGGCTGCATAAATGTCTTCTTTTGAGAAGTGTCTGTTCATATCCTTCACCTACTTTTTGATGGGGTTGCTTTTTCTTGTAAATTTGTTTAAGTTCTTTTTAGATTCTGGATATTAGCCCTTTGTCAGATGGGTAGACTGCAAAACATTTCTCCCATTCTGTAGATTGCCTGTTCATTCTGATGATAGTTTATTTTGCTATGCAGAAGCTCTTTAGTTTAATTAGATCTCATTTGTCAATTCTGGCTCTTGTTGCTATTGCTTTTGGTGTTTTAGTCATGAAGTCTTTGCCCATGCCTGTGTCCTGAATGGTATTGCTTAAGTTTTCTTCTAGGGTTTTTGTGGTTTTAAGTCTTATGTTTAAGTCTTTAATCCATCTTGAGTTAATTTTTGTATAAGGTGTAAGGAAGGGGTCCAGTTTCTGTGTTCTGCATATGGCTAGCCAGTTTTCCCAATGCCATTTATTAAATAGGGAATCCTTTCCCCATTGCTTGTTTT
>CAUYQU010101433.1:0-29780 GCA_963574635.1 Cheracebus regulus | reverse complement strand
GAAAGAAAGAAAGAAAGAAAGAAAGAAAGAAAGAAAGAAAGAAAGAAAGAAAGAAAGAAAAAGTCTACTGGGCCACAGAATTATTAGGACTATTTTAATGCTATACAACACCAAATGCCTTTTTAAAAATTAAAAGGACTGTAGTAAGATATTTGCAAGGTAGATTTCAAAAAAATATTTCAGTTCTAGAAGATAAATCTAGCTGATTATATTTCTTCCACGGTGTAGTTTTTAAACACAAGTGAAACCTAACTTACACAAGGAATAAGATCCAAGCCTCTTCCATTTTGTGTCTTCAAAGTGAAAGTGAACTTTGTAGCTGGTTTTATTGACTCTTTATTTTCTTTTTATTTTTTGTTCCAGGGAAATACTTCTCTATGGTATTTTTCTTATTGTTACATATGTTGTACCTGCTGAATTGTGTGCTCAGCTTCTTTTTAAGTGAAGTAAATAATGGTAGAACTCTTCCAAAACAGAAAAAGGTAGAGAGAAAGGTTTAAGCATTGCTTTTATTCCATCAAAGAGACAAAAGGATATTTCTTTCCTCTAAAGAAGTTCAGAGTATAATGGGGAAAAATCAAGAACAGAGAAATAGTGAATCAAACCTCTATTGAAAGAACAAATCTTTCTATTTATCTGTCTCATCTTTTTACTGGGGTTGTATATCAACCATCAGGAAAGCTATTTCAAATAACTTCTACTAACATAATTGTTATTTTGTAAGTTTAGTTGCTATGGTAATGCATGATGTAATCACCTATTACCATCACAATCTGTTATTTTTTCGTACCTAGCCAGTGTATTATTTCTCCCTTTATTCCCTTAGTTCCCTATGATGCAGAAGAAGAAACAAAACAAAACGCAATTATGTATATATTATTTCCTTTTCGGGCAAGCCTCTGAGTGGGGATGTAATCACTCATGTTAGGAGCTTTTCCTGTGACTGAAAAGTTTCAGATTTTCATGCAACTGCCGTTTTCATCCCATCCTCATTAAACTATGGGTGAATGGAAACAATGGTAATTTCTTCCTTCTTTCAACGTGCAGTGTGAACGTTTCCAGAAGACGGGGACAACCCAGCACATTGCTGTGACTGAGGGATGCCCATGCTGATGGAGACTGATTGTCTAGGGGCACAGTTTTGCCACCCTGTAGAGAGGAGCCTGGATTAATTGAAAGCAAGAATAGCTTTGGCAGTGCTGTGGTCCTCAATGACCAGCTGCCCAGAGCTGCAAATCTAGAAATATCATGAACTCACATGACACCAGCAGTGTGAGGAGGGATGGGTCACACATGTTAAGGAGTTGACATGTTTTGATGAGAGATACTTATTATTATTCTCCCGAGTGACTGGACCCATGGTAAAGTCATGCCTTTCACAATGTGAGTTTCCACATCACTCCCAGTAACTACAGCCTTTCAGGAACAGTCTCAGGATGTTGTGCCCATGAAGCAAAAGCATGGTTCCTCCCAGGTAGCCAGGGATAAGGACCCCTTAGTGCACTGGCATTTGCAGCTGGCTAAACGTGAGGACAACTACACTTAGCCATCCACAGAGAGGGCTGATCGTGGCTGGCAAAATTGGCCTCTGTTCCTCATCTAAGTTACTCTCTACCTGCACTCAGCTGTCCTAACCCTAATAAAGCTCTACTTCCAAATGGGACTCCCCTATCTCTCGACCTGTCTGACGCTCCAGCCACACATATCTGAGCAGCTTCTGGAGGCCGAGCACCTCTTGTCTTGATTTACGCTGTTTCTTAAAACCAGAGTTTTCTTGCTTTTCTTTCCAACTCTTTTAAAATTCCAGTGTCTCCTCCCATGTTTATTCCAGAAGCCACCTTTGCTATTAAGTGATTTTGATTATTTGCCAGAATTAATATGCCTGTTTTATGAGGCTCCCTCTTTGCTCATTCTGCTCCACATTTCTCATCCATCTGTCCTTATTTAGCGTGAGATCTCTCTCTCTCTCTCTCTCTCTCTCTCTCTCTCTCTCTCTCCCCCCCCTCCATCTCTCATCTCTCGTTCTCTCTCTTGACTATAAGCTTCTTGGATGTGGTCTCCACCTTCATCTCACACTTATCCCTGTAGCCCTCAAAGTCTCTGGCACAAATGTTTGAGATGAACTGTTAGACAGCTTTTCATTTATGAACAATGGAAGCCAATTCAAATGCCTGTTCTATATATGTGTGGAAGTTTAAGCAGTTAGTACCCTAAAAGTTACAGATAGTATGTGATATTATGTTCTTTTCAGCATATCCACTCCTATACCCCATACACCAACCGCTGGACGAATTTCTTGATTTTATTTCCTATCATCTAGGGAACAGATGTTTTTCAAATTGTGGGATTTAAATATATACTGACCCTGAATTAAGTCCCTTTCTTTGCCAGTTTAGGAAAAGCCCCAGATTCCACTATTCCCTGCACTCTTGTATATTTTCCTTGATATATATCATAGAAAGGATTTCTGAAAGCTTCTGAAAAACACATAATAAATTTGATGCTTCTCTTTTCTTATGGTTTTGTGTTATATTTAGAAATATGATAGTTCCGTTTCATTTCTATATTCCCATAAGCATGGCATGTAAGGAGTGGATAAATATTTATTGAATGCAAGAAGAGAGAAACAAAGGAAGAAAGAGAAAAGGGAGGAAGAAAAATGGAAGTGGGGGGAGGAAGGAGGGAATGAAGAAGGAAGGGATGGAGGTAGAGAATGAGGGAGGGAGGAAGAAAAAAGCATCAATTCTTTTTATTTTAAATTGCAAATACGCTACATTGTCCCTTCTCTTGGTTTCAAGACCTAGTGGATGGCCTTGTATTCCAAGTTTCAGCGCAACTGTAAGAGTTGCAGTGAAGTTACAAGTCACTAAAAAGAAAACTCAAAGGACCCATTTTAAAAAATGAAACAACTATAATTGTGGCCACACACTACTGCAGGCAAACATAATAACTTTCCTGTTCAATTCACTGATTTGCAGACATTTTAGTGCTGGTCATGCACAGACATACATTTGCAGATCACAGATGCCAAACCTACGCTTCTTTAGTCATTCTCATTGTGATACTTTCTTCGCAAATGGTGTTTGGTGATGCCCTTCTTTCTAATTGCTTTAAATTAAAAAACAATTAGATGCCTACTAATTTCAAATTGTATTCTCTGGGTCAGGACTGAGATGGCTGCAGCATCGTTAGGAAGTGTACATTACACAGTTCCTTCCAATATCAACTGGCCCTTCACAGAGCAGAAGGTCAGAGCCCGATCCTGCAGGTGGCAGCTGTCTTTATGGATGGCAAGATGGAGCAGAAAAAACTCATTGATGTGGTACAGCTCCAGATGATGCAATTGGTCTTCTGGCTCTATTTGGAAGTACATTGAGGCATGGCTGGTATTTTGAAGCTTCTTTATCATTTTGTATTCCCAGTGCCTGAGACTGGGAATTACCTGGTAGGTAACAAGCTTGGTGTTTAAAGAATTGGTACAGTATTGCTTTCTTTTGTAAGACAGCTTACCAAGGGCAGTTTTAGATTCCTGAATTTAAGTTTCAAAGTCCACATTTTGATATGTTTATTGCTCTACCCATTTTGCAGATGAGGAAAGGAAACAGAAGTGGTGACTTGTTCAGTCTTTTGGTCCATCACAGAGTTAGGACCACAAATCACGTCAGCAGATGCCAGGATGGTTACCATCCACCACCCCCACTATATCCCTTAATTCAATACAAATGAAATTGTCCACCTTTAAGGATTAGGTGTTATACTTTCAAATGACTCAATCTCCTCATTAACATTCATGATTCTATAATGATTTTGTCCCTGATGCCAGAACCAAGACCTGAAAAAAGATGTTGTCAATATTTTAGTGGAGTAAGACAATCACTGGGGCTGTGTTTTCTTTCTCCATCACTGAGATCTTGAAGAACATATGGATAATTTCAGCAGTAGCTGGATTTTGGGAGCCTGTGGGTATCAACGGTCTGTCCATTTCAATCACACACTTTCAGGCTTTCTCCTCAAAGAATTTTGTCTTCATAACTTAGCTCTCCAAATCTTTCTTCAGTTGGACTGAAAAGTGTTACTTTTACTTCCTTCCTACTGGTTTATATTCAGGAGCATGATTTAGCAAGTTGATACCATAAGCACTTATTTCATTCAAATGGCTTCTTAGAGAAAATACCCACAACAAACTGGCATGTTGGCAGAGGTGAGTCATCCAAAACCACTTCCTCATTCCAGGAAAAGTCATAAGCTTGTCAAGTCAAATTTTCCCTCTTGTGGCAAAATATGTAATAAAACAATTTTTTTTTTTTTAAGATGGGGTGTCACCATGTTGGTCAGGCTGGTCTTGAACTCCCGACCTCAGGTGATATAAAACAACTTATGTTGATTAGTTTTTACCTAGTTATCTCTGAATTAGCACGTTAATATTATACCTATTAAGGAATAATGACACTAAAAAAATGTTTAAAAACTTTCTCTTGCAGAGAGTAAGTGCAATGGTCAAAAAAGAGTGCCAATATTTGGAGTCTCCAGCTGTATTAGAATCTTAAGTTTCAATGTTAAAATTATATAAAAATCCTTAAACTTCAACTGATTTTTTTACTTTAAAAAATAAAGTATAAGTTCTTAGCTATAAAAGTGTGTTTTGAGAAGATTTTGCAAATACACAAAAATATGAAGATATATAATAAAAAACTTTCATAATATGAATCTTTTTTACAGGTTCCTATGCTTTCTTGAGTTTTTTCTCCATTTCTTTTTTTTCTTAATTGAAATTTCTCTTCTCACCTTTGTAGTAATATCATAAGAATGTTTCATTGTATCAATGATTAAAGTGATGTAACTAATGCCTATTTATGAACATTTGGGTGATTTTTAAATTTTTGTTATAATAGGTATAACTGTAAAATCATACCCATCATTGGCCAGAGGCAGTGGCTCACGCCTGTAATCCCAGCACTTTGGGAGGCTGAGGCAGGTGGGTCACAAGGTCAAGAGATCAAGACCATCCTGGCCAACATGGTGAAATCCCATCTCTATGAAAAATACAAAAATTAGCTGGACATGGTGGCACATGCCTGTAGTCCCAGCTACTTGGGAGGCTGAGTCCCAGCTACTTGGGAGGCTGAGGCAGAAGAATAGCTTGAACCCAAGAGGCAGATATTGCAGTGAGCCAAGATCGTGCCCCTGCACTCCAGCCTGGCGAAAGAGCGAGACTGTCTCAAAAAAAAAAAAAAGAAAAGAAAAAATACTCATTTATATGTTATGCATTCTCATATTAATATATTCAATGTAATTATATGTTTACAAAATATAAATATTCATATAATCATATTAATATGTTTCTAAAACATGTTACATGCTTTTAAAATAATTTTCCACATACTGTTTTCCTAAGCAACATTAAAATTTTATTTATAACATTAAGGAATATAAAGAAGTTTTGTATTTTTGTGCAATCAAATTTAGTAACGTTTTTCTTTGTGGTTTCCTTCATTATTTTTAGGTATAGAAATATATTTTTGAATAGGTAACATTTTATTATATGCTTTGGCTAGCTTTTTGAAAAGTGAAATCACTTTTTAGATAGCAGGAATATCGTTTTAAAGGTTATAGCAATATACTGTTATCTTGAATGGTTTCACCAATTCATATACCCCCACAAAGAGTTCAAGGTTTCAAGTCTCACTACTCCCACCTTCACATTAAGTATTATAATTTTAAGTTAGTCATTATATCTATTTTAATTCTAAAATTAATGCATCTTTATCACAGAAAGTTTGGAAAATACCAATGAGTACAAAGAAAAAATAGAAATCATTGCTATCATTCAACCCAAGGATAAATACTGTTAACTGTTTCCTATATCACCTTCCTGTCCTCTTCTTTTAAATCTTACTTTACATTTAAATTTTTATTCTGCTTGTGTTTCCTTAATATTATACGTGAGCATTTCCCCACATCATTACGTACTATGAACTCACATCATTTTTAATGGCTGCTGTTGCCTTGTTGAATGTGTAATTAGTTATTCTCCTACACTGAGCCTGGAGAATCCTTCCAATTATTCACGATTTTTAAAAAGGATGTTGTAATGAATATCCTTGGGAAGACACATTTAACAGCATCTTTTTAATTTCCAGAGAAACAGTTCTAGTACCGAAATGTTAGGATCAAAGAACATGAATTATGTCACTTTATTTCTATTGTCACATTACTTACCTGGCAGATTAGAAACAGCGTATCATTAATTTTGCTTCCCAACTTTCAAATTTTGATTTTTACTACAATTAAGCATGTTTGGCAAAATTATTAAACATTTACATGTTATCTTTCATGCAACAATATTTTCTGTTATGGAATGTTTATCCTGTGGAATCTCTTGCTTAAATATATCCTTTGAACTCTATACATTACGGTTCATCACTTTGTTGAAATCATTTTTCCAACCTGTAATTTACCTGAAGAGGCAAAATTAAGATTTTATATATGGAATCTATGGCTACAGAGAGGTTTTACAATTTTGTGTGATCAAATTTAAAATTTAACACCATTTGTGATTTCTTTCATCAATTTTATGCATGGAAATGCATTTTCTAGGCAGGGATCATGTAGATATTTTTGTGTCTACAGTATTTTCTTCTCTTTTTATAATATGGCTTTTTTTCTTTTTCTTTTTGAGCTGTAGTTTCACTCTTGTTGCCCAGGCTGGAGTGCAATGGCACAGTCTCAGCTCCCTGCAACCTCGGCCTCCAAGGTTCTCCTGCCTCAGCATTCCAGGTAGCTGGGATTATAGGATGTGCCACCATGCCCAGCTAATTTGTTTTGTATTTAGTAGAGATAGGGTTTCACCATGTTGGTCAGGCTAGTCTTGAACTACTGATCTCAGGTGATCCGCCTGCCTTGGCCTCCCAAAGTGCTGGGGTTACAGGTGTGAGTCACTGCGTCTGGTGGGTTTTCTTTTTTCACTTAACGATTTTTATCTATTCAGAATTTATTCTGGTATATTTGTGAAGAGAAGCTATTTTTGTACTTTTTTCTCGACTTACCAATCATTTATCAAATAGTCCTTCCTTTGATCATTGCTTGTCATCAAATTTAAAGGTCTCATATCATTTTTATATTCTCAGTGAATTCTCCAAAGGCACTAATGTTCTCCAAAGTCACTAACATGTGGTTCTGTTTCTGCCTCTCTCTTGTTTCACCGATCTGACTGCTTGTTGTTTGCTTGTTTTTAATTTTATTAAGGTCCATAGTATATAAAGAGTGAAATATTTTGTTAGAATTTAAGACACACAAAAAAGACAACCGCTTAATTGAAAATATAAATAAATGCCACTCAATGAGAGCGCTCCATCTTAGTGGGGGCCCGGTGGCAGGAGACCATGACCCACAGGTGGCTTTGAAGAGGGCTCTGCTGGAGGTGTGAGAGGAAAGTGCTTCAAAGTCCATGGAGGCAAGATGCAGCAAAACAGAGGGACGTGCCAGGGAATGCCAGCACCAGGAGGCACAGGGACAGCTGAGAGGTGGGGGCCCAGCTGCTGGGGGCTACCTGCCCTGCCGGGCCTGTGTACTTGGTGGTATTGATGGATAACAGCACCTGTTTTCACTAGAATTCAATGTCAGCTTAGCTTTTAGATACTTAGAAAATGGACTGGCGTCTAAGAGGCAATGTACATTCATGAAAACGCTTATATTTCCTTCCTGGCCATCGTGAGACATCCCTTACCCTACCAACGGTGAGGAAGACGTTTCCATTTGCACTGATGAGTCGATGGGAGCTGATACCACACTCCTTCTTATTTATTTTTCGCTACTTTCTACTTTCCAGGAATCTTCCCACCAACCAAAATACCTGTGAACATCTTACCATGTGAAAATATTTTAAAAATTCCAGCTAGTCTTTCTCTGGAGAGCGGCACCAGCCTCCACACTGGCAATATCTGCCAGGCACACAGACTCATTGCTGAGTTCGTCTTAATTATTTGAAAAGTTGTTAAATAAATCCACTGCCTGGTAGCATCCTGCTGCCCGACCGATCTCTGCACTGAGGGACCCGCTGCTGTTGGAGGGGACCACATGTGTGCTCCTGGCCCCTTCCTTCCAGGGGTGTGGTCAGATGAAAATTTCTGTTGCCTTGTGTTTGGACTGTGCTGCTCATGGGCGGAGGACGTGGTGTCCTGGGTAGGGTCTCTCTCCCTCTGCCACAATGCCCAGCTATTGTCCCTGACAGTGTTCCCAATGTTCCCAAACATTTTTTACTCTTGCAATTGAACTTGCATCTCTAACCCTTGAGTATCTGAGGAGTAATTGTAAATCTAGATAATAAAACAACTGAGTTTCTGTAAGTTGGTATTCCTTGTGACTTTTGATTCTTAATTCCTAAAGATACTATGTATATTTCCTATTCATTGTTTTTCTTAACCAATTTCTCATTGAATAAATTTTGGTTGTATGCCTTTTGTTTGGTTTCAAGCCATCTAAGTAAAAAAACAAAAAACAAACAAACAAAAAAACACCTTTAGATCCACTCCCTTACACAAACAAATCCGCAGTTTAACTAATCTGATTCACTAAAAGGAATACACTATCTTATGAGAAATAAAAAGTTATTTTCATCCCCTATTCCTTCCTGTCTCCATTGTTAAACACAATTATTGGCATAAAGAGGTTTTTAATACCCATTTTTAGACTGTATTCTAGCCTGGGCAAGAAAACAAGAATCCCCCTCTCTCTCCCTCTTTCTCTTCCTCTTTCTTTCTCTCTTTCATACATTTTTTCATTCCTTTGCTGTTTCTTTCTCCTTTTCTCTCTTTTTCTAAAATCTCTTCCTCTTTCTCTCTCATTCTTTTTTCCTTCATTTGCTGTTTCTTTCTCCTTCTCTTTTTCTAAAATCTCTTCCTCTTTCTTTCTCTCAAAAAAAAAATTTACATTCTTTTTTATGCACATTCATATGTATATGGACGTTTACACAAGAAACAGATGAGCTCTTTTGACATTTTTCTTCTCATTAATTACATGTAAAATTTCTCTCAGACTTTTTTGTACCAAAGTATACTAGTATTTTACAAATATTAAGTATCTACATATACACATAGATAGTAAGTTTGGCACTCATACTCAATTCAGTAATTTTCTAAGTGTCTATTTCTTTTCTTTTCTTTGAGACAGGTCTCACTCTGTCACCCAGGATGGACTGCAGTGCTGTGATCTTGGCTCACTGCAGCCTTGATCTTCTGGGCTCAAGCAATCCTCCCTCCTGAGTAGCTGGACTACAAGTGATCTACCATGACTGGCTAATTTTTTTTTTTTTTTTCTGTAGAGACAGGATCCCACTATGTTGACCAGACTGGTCTTGAGCTACTGGGCTCAACTGATTCTTCTGCCTCAGCCTCCTACAGTGCTGGGATTACAGGTGAGTACCACCACATCTTGCTGTGACTATTTCAAATGTGTCAAATTTGCTTCCCAGTTTCTCCTTGAGTTCATGTGTGAAAAAGCTCAACCTAATATTTCATTATCTAGTTTTGGAAAACCAGAGTTAGCTGTTTTGATGGATGACAAAGTTAAAAGTTTATAAATTAATAAGTTTGTTAATGAATAAAGTTTCAATTTTATGCATAATAAATAAGAATACACATGTAGAAACTAGTGACTAAAAGCAAATTTTAAAAATTTGCCGTTCGCCACTCCCACTGCTTTACTTGACTAGCCTTTAAAAAAAAATTGCCGTTAATTAAGAGGACAAAAATAAAGATGTTTTGGCTGGGCATGGTGGCTCACACCTGTAATCCCAGCACTTTAGGAGGCCAAGATGGGCGGATCATGAGGTCAGGAGTTCGAGACCAGTCTAGCCAACATAGTGAAACCCTGTCTCTACTAAAAATGCAAAAAATAAGCCAGGTGTGGTGGTGTGCGCCTGTAATTCCAGCTACTCAGGAGGCTGAGGCAGGAGAATCGTGTGAACCTGGGAGGCAGAGGTTGCAGTGAGCCAAGATCACACCATTGCACTCCAGCCCGGAGCCCGGGCAACAGTGCAAGACTCCATCTCAAAAGAAAAAAATAAAAGATGATTTCTATTATCCTTTGCACTTTTCTGCTTTTAAAAAATTTCTTTGAAACATACAAATAAATTTAGACTAATAATAAGTCAATTATTTAGTAACTATGAAATATAGCTCGAGGCAATATAACTGTAAGAAGACATTATAATATCAACATTATGATATTAAGAACTAGTAATCAATTGAGAACTAGTAATCTAATCTCAAATTTTTGCATCTGAGATTTTCCTCTAGTGTACTATAGTAAATTTTTACTATAAATTATTAGAGTATAGTAAATTTTTCATAATAGTAATTCCTCAGTATCCATAAGGGATTGATTCTAGTACCTTCTGTGGATACCAAAATCTGCAAATGCTCAGTCCCTGATATAAAATGCATAGTATTTACATATAGCCCTATGCACTATATAGTACTTTAAATCATCTCTAGATTACTTACAATGCCTATACAATGTAAATGCTATGTAAACGGTTGCTATACTGTATTGTTTATGAAGTAATGACAAGAAAATATGTCTGTACATGTTCAGTACAGACTCAATTTTTTTCCAAATATTTTCACTCTGTATTTGGTTGAATCCATGATGCAGAACCCACGTATGTGAAAGGCTGACTGTATCTACTTTACCAATTAAAATGTAATTGTCCCTTGGCTTAGTGCTAATGTAAGAAGAAGGATAAATTTTTTAAAAAGCAGTTCTTAACTTCATACCTAAATATAATTATATAATAACTGAATCCAAAAAGCCAAAATGGCACTACTCCTTTCACCTCCTAAAATGACAAACTCCCAAATGATAAGTGTATCATATTTTAATGATTTGAGCCATATCTTTAAAATGGCTTATTGACAAATAAATATATAGTATACTATTTTAGTTTGTGTTTAATAATTATATTTTTTAAAAAATCGAATTTGCTTAGAATTAAAGCACTCAGACATTCCCAGTAAAGTTACAAACAACTTTCTTACCTTGCTGCATCTGTGGATGTGTTGTGTAACTTGAAGGATGGGAATATGGCATGTATCCTGCAGGGCTTTGTGGGGCATATGGACTAGGCACTGGGCTATTTTGCTGTGGCATAAATCTGTTCCCAGAGCTTGTCTGTGGTGGCACAAACCGGCTAAAACCCAAAACCCAAATAAAAAATATAAGAAAATAAAATAAACACGCTATTCCTCGAAATTTGACTGTCACAAAGTCCTCTAAACTCTAGCTTATATATGTAAAATCTATGCAAACAAAAATCTTGCAAAATTTCAAATAACATACAAAAATTATTTACAATTAATAATAGAAGAGTTACAATAAATGGTTTTTAAAAGCAGGTAATTCGCTTACTCTGCAATTTGTTTAGTCTGCTTATATAAGAGTACCAATTTAAGGTACTTAAAGCCATGCTCCCTAAATTTTCTTATCTCAAACACATTAGTTATTTTAACATTCTTTTGTATAAAATTACATTACTAGGAAGGTAGCTATTTCAATGAGCATATTAGACTACTTCCATATACAACATTTTAAGGCAAATGCAGGAGTGGATTACTATTTAAGATTAAGCATTTCAACTACTTAAACTCTACATAATTCACCGTTACCTAAATGTATGAACCATATATTCACCAGTATATTCACCACAGAAGACAATACTTAATAAATGATATACACATATATTACCTGGAGGGGCTATGTGAGATAGTGGTTTGTTGATAATTGGAAGATGCAGGACTACTGTGCATGGAATTCTGAGAAAGTTTATACTGAGACATCATCATTCCTATGCAACACACAAAAATATAAAATGTTATTTTCTTCTAACAGTAAAATGTCCTTTAAATAACTGAAATAAGTTATTCTTTCACAAACATTCCAGAGATTTTTTTTGACCAATGTTTTCATTTCAAAGAGCAAAATATAGATACTGTAAAACTGCAAATTTCAAGAACAATTTAATTACAGCACCATTTTCCATATAACTAATCCGAGACTAGAAATAGAGATTATAATTAAAAAAAAAAGTATTTGCTTACTCAGTATTCTATTATTTAGCCTTATAAATGAAAAGCTTTTTCTAGAAGTCGTCTTATCTAACCTTGCACCTAACACAACACACTTTCTTCTACAACAGGACTCAGGGTAGTTTTTATTACGTGAATATTTATCATACAATCTATCATGCTTGGGAACTTAATTTCAAAAAACTATTTGTATTATCGTGGTTCAGACATAGGTTTTAAAAAGTACTTTATTTATGGGCTGAAAGTCTGAATTCCTGTGATTTCCATCTGAATGTTTTTTGAAGCAAAACAGAATGTACCCATTCCTTCTTTCTCAATAACTCTTTGTCACATAGTAGGGATTAACAGAATATTTGGTTACAAAATAAAAACTTGAGAATAGCATTCTGGTTCTTACATTTATTTTCAAGCTAGACAGTATTTCTCAATTATGCAAATGGCATTTCATTACATAGGAGACACAGAAAAATTCACTTGTTTAGACATTTCAAAATCAGATAAAAATCTATGGTTAACATCCTGAATTTTCTTATGATTTTTATAGCCAATCTCTTTTTTGGGAGCTGCAGGAATCATATTACATTTCCATATTTCATTTCCCGCTGTTGTTATAAAAAGTGCCTTTCATCAGAAATACTGCAACAGAAGTTCATTTGCTATGAATACTACAATAGGGACTGTAGCTCTAGAGTCAGTAACTGAATGAAATTAGGTTTCAAAATCACCTCTAAGTCTACCATTGATAGGATGTTTTCTTAAGAATGTAGTCTAAATTTCAACTTCTGAGTTTTCTTTTCCAACTCGAACTCAGCATAAAATTGTTTTGTTCCATAGCTTAATAACTTCATTACTATAATTATTGTTGCTGGAGGTTTCTTTTTTTCTATTTTTTTTTTAAGGGAGATGAACAATGAGACGGGAGTTTAAAAGTCCTCCCCATCCCCCGAATTAACAGTCATCACTGGAACCAACTAAAATTACTGGTTTGAAAGCAATGGCTTTCTAAATAAAAGGGGTAAATGAAATTCTAACAGTCCTTTTCAATGAGCTCTAAGTTCCAAAGAACTATGATTAAAGTGACTTGCATTTTATTAAATTTTCTCCACAAGCGTGACTCATATTTAAACTTATTAACCCCTAAATCAACTTTTTAAATTTCTATTTTATTTTTAATTTTTCAATGAGACAGGGTCTCTCTGTGTTGCCCAGGCTGGTCTTGAACTCCTGGGCTCAAGCAATCCTCCTACCTCCACCTCCCAAGTGCTGGGATTACAGGTGTGAGCCACCAGGCCCAGCCAACTTTTAAAATTTCAAAGCCATATATCACCAGGAAAATGCTTTAAAAAAATAACAATATGCAATTAATTGATTCATTTTAAATGCTAGTTTATACTTTTACAAAGTGGGGTATATAGAAATCAAACAATATTTTGGACTGAAAATGAGTATGTATAGTATAAAACAACAAAAAAATATGTGACTGAGAGGTAAACACTCTAAAAGTTTTTAAGAGTGATTTACTACCCAAATACTCAAAAATATAAGTTACAAAAATGTAGTATTAGTAGCCTTAGAATATTTCATTTATCCAATATTAGATTTACTCATTCTCATATAATACTCTTACTCTATTAGTCTTTCTTCCAATCAACTCTCTTTCCGTATTTTCTTTCCATTCCAACATTTTCCCAGAAATCATTCATAACTCTAGCTTCCTTTCATTATTTGTCTTTATCTGTCTTCTACTATTGCAATTGTGAAGATACAGCCCTGTCCTGCATACCTACCTTCAACTTGCTAAAAGGCAAGTCAGTCAGAAGCATCCCCATTACGCATTTTGAGGAATCGACAGCAATGATGCAAATGCTTTCAAAATACCATTCAAACAACACAAATACACAGAATCAGCAAATCAATATTATTTAAAGGAAACAGAATGGGAAGCATCATGGAAATGCTGCCAACAAAGTAAACCAAAATGAATTTGGCAAAATTATTTTATTTCTTTTTTCCTTTTATTTTGGAAACAGGGTCTTGCTCTATTGCCCAGGAAGGAGTGCAGTGGTGCAATCTCAGCTCACTGTAGCCTTGACCTCCTGAGCTCAAACGATCCTCCCACTTCAGCCTCCCGAGTAGCTGGAACTACAGGTGCATGCCATGACGCCTGGCTAATTTTTGTAGAGACAGGGTTTCACCATGTTGCCCAGGCTGGTCTTGAACTCCTGGCTTGAGGCAATCCTCAGCCTCCCAAAGTGCTGGGATTGAGGTGTGAGTCACCATGCCCAGCTAGTACAATTTTTAAATACAGTTATTCAATTAATAAAGTTGAACCTTCCTAATTGACTAAACCATTCCTTCCCTGTTTTAATCTTGAGAGCCAAACAGGCACTTGGACTTGTCAAATTCAGCAACCTTGAACAGAACAATGCTCTTAACTCAGAGGTACTCTGTGACTATATAAAAATTATATCTGTGTTGAATGTAATATTTTTATTATTTTATATTACTATAAATCAAATTTTCTTCAATAATAATACTTAACCAATTTTTCTGTTGCTAAGGCAACAGGAGTATTAAAACAATTATTAAACCATGAATATAATCACAATCAGTATTAAAACTATATAAGTGCTACAATGTACATGTTCAAAAGCTTTGCAAATATTTGATTCACGACTTATTTCAAATACTGATTTTCTAAAACAAAAAAAAAATTTTAAGCTAAGTAAACATATTCCAAAATATTTAACAAAATGCACTTAAAGCTTTGTCTAATTCCAAAGGAATTTAGTTACATATTAAACTACAAGAATCTTATCAATGTAGTTTCCTTCTTGTTCTTGGCTTGACTGAAGGCATTAACATGGCATTCATGATGACAAGTCAGCTTGTTAAAGAAGACACCTGGATTTAAATTTGTATAAAACAAGTTCTGATATGGGAATTCAGTTATCAAGAAACTCACCACTTTGTACATATCTGTTCTGCATGCTTTTCTCCCTGAAAACGTTAGGACTCCTTGCCAGGACGGCCTGCAACAAGACTGGTATGTCACCTTCTGGATCATCACTGCCAAGGTTATCTTTCAACTCTCTGGCATTGAGAAAATACATACCACAAATTAAAATGGTGTCTGATTCATTAAGAAGACTTATAAAGGTAAATCACACTGGTATGGCCAACAATATGAATTTTCAAAGATGCTACCCCTGGGAGAAATATAATTATCAAAATATATAACAGAGAGAAATTCTTCTAAGACAATCTGTTTTTCTCTATTTTACTTCACAGTTGGGGAAAAGAAGCCCCAAAATACTATTTTACTGAACTATGAGTTTATTTAATAATTTCCAAGTCATTTTAAAATAGAAAAAAAAAATACAGTCCATTCTAAACTACTCAAAATAATGGAAGGGTAGAGAAGTGATAGTTATACGAAAAGGTGATATTTGGTATTGGAATGCATTTTCTTACATCTGAATATGAGTGAGTCTAACTTTCTGGGAATGTCTTACAAACAAGATATTGTTGCCACATTGATTAGGACAAGACCCAGAGGTTATGTAATTTTTCCATTTTACAGTGTTTTCTCAAATAATGTCATGGGAGAAGGGGGGGAATTGAACAGCAAATTTCAGTATACTTCACAGCAGCAATTTTCAATAAACTTCAATGTAAGTAGCAAATTAAATTCGCAACCATGAGAGGTAATGATAAAATTAAGTATAGGCAGTGTTTTTAATTTTACATTCTACATGTCAATGTTCTACTCATTGGATCTAATCATGAAAATCTATAAAGATGGTGTCCAATGATAAGACTAGGGCAATCTTAAGGGAACTCTCCATAACGTAAGTCCTTATTTTATGTGTGCTATTTCCTTTATATCTTTAAATATTTAATGAAAACTACTGAATAAGTATGCACAAGCATAAGAAATGATTTAGAGGCTGGGCATGGTGGCTCATGCCTGTAATTCTAGCACTTTGGGAGGCCAAGGCAGGTGGATCAACTGAGGTCAGGAGTTTGAGACCAGCCTGGCCAATGTGGTGAAAATCTGTCTCTACTAAAAATACAAAAATTAGCCAGGCATGGTGGTGGGTGCCTGTAATCCCAGCTACTTGGGAGGCTGAAGCAGAAGAATCACTTGAACCCAGGAGGTGGAGGTTGTGGTGAGCTGAGATCGTGCCACTGTACTCCAGCCTGGGTGACAGAGCTAGACTCCATCTCAAAAAAAAGAAGTGATTTAGATATTGCTGAATTTTGAGACTGACAAAATATCCGTAGCATTATGCTTCTTTCTAATTTTTAACCAATCATTTCTCAACATCTCCATTAGAAAATCCATTTAGTATCTAACCTTAGAGTCATTAGCTTTAAAAAGGCCCCCCAAATATGTTCTGCATCTAATGCAGATACCTCTCCATTATAATGTGTTTATCCTCATTCTCCTACATGATGAATCTTTATATTAAAAAATAATAATAAAGAATGCAAGGTTACATGAGTAACACTGTATGGTGGGATGTGAAGGGATAAGAGTGAGAGATTTTACTGTTTACCCATTTTTGTGTTGTTATTATAAATATGTATTGGTTTTGGAGTGAAAAATAAATTTTAAAAGTATACCTGTGTGAAAAATTGTAAATATGCTGTATAATTTAAGTCAATTTTATTTTAAAAAGTTTACTGTGTGAAAATATATGCCTATAATCCGATCTCTACCCTTCCATTATTTTGAGTAGTTTAGAATGGACTGTACTTCTTTTCTATTTTAAAATGACTTGGAAATTAATAAATAAACTCATAGCTCAATAAGTATTTTGGGGCTATTTTCCCCCATCTAGGAAAACTTAGTCCCAAACTCTATAGCAGCCTTTCATGGAATTAGCCCTTGAATTCTTGTTATACTTCTCATGAAAAGCATGTGAGCCTACTCCAAATAAAGCTAGTAGCATAGTCCCTTATATACTGGGAATTTTAACCACTTTGGCAATATCAGGAAAAAGGGATATGGTTTCATAAACAACTTTAGATATCTGCACAGATGATGGCTCCCCCACGATCATTTCAAAAGAGTTGAAAAGATATCCATAGAGCTACATGGGTCAGAATTATTATCTTAAAATAACTATTGCCTATTTAAATCTCTTTAATTTCTTATCGCAATAAGACTATATTCACCCTTGGATATTGATATATTTTAAAAATAAACTATGTATCTAAAATTTTTAGAGATAAAACCAGGAATACAGATTATCTTAGTAAGGCCAAAACTTTTCAATTATATTAGATACAAAATTGATCATACTTACATGTGATCTGTTGATACCTGGTTGAGGCTATGGACAAGCTGTGAAACCAAATTGTCATCCCTACAAGCCAAAAGGCAGTTCACCTCTTCTGCTATTCGTGCATTAAACAGAAGGCTCTTTGTAGTTGTAGCAGGTAAAGGAGATGGAAGAGGCAGCTGGTTCAGGACTATTTGGAATAAAATCAGATTATTAGAAACTGAATGACTGTAAGAAGTCTCTGGTGCTTATCTGTATTATGAGACTAAAAATAAATTATAAATATCAATGTGACAAATTATTAAAAGGCATTTCTCCTCTTCCTAATAAATCTCAATCAACCCTACAAAACTTCCAAAACATCACTTGGACCATAATAGATTATACTAGTCTCTAGGAATAAAATTCAGCTCCCTCATATTCATCCTTGCTTTTCATTTCTTAAATTTTTATTAACAAATGACTAGACACAAGGGCATGGTTACAAACTAACTTTCAACATAGCAATTCATTTGTTCTTGTTTATAAGATTTATCAGAATCACTAGTAAGCTCATACAAATGAACCAAATAACAATATCTAACTCTTCATAAAGTAGATAAGTAACATTTTTAAAAAGCTTAAGTATATACAAACAAATAGCTCACTCTAGCAAGAAAGCATTCATAGCATAGAATTCTGTGATATAAAAATATTCTTCTAAATTACAAATTCCTAAATAGTTATCTCTTCTTTATTCTCTTCAAATAGCAAAACAAAAGAACATAAATGTTTTATGGTAGCTTAAATTTGGCTGTTTAATCTCTGTTCACCTAATAGAAATTTGTTCATTTGTCTAAAGGTTAAGAAAGCTAACTAAAATATCAGGTGTCTTTGTTATAGGCTTAATTTCTAATCACCTATACAGTATAATTATCATGCTGCTCAGCCCCAATAGGTACTAACAGGATTTTCATTAATAAAAACAAAGAAAAAATTATTACTTAATAAACGGGTTATTGGAAAGACAAACTGTTAAAATATTAGATATAGCAAAGATCATAGGGAGAAAAACCAAAAAGAAATTCCTGGTAGTATATCTGATTTTGTACTTCTAAAGTATTTATGCCTTACCTACAACAAAGTGATAATTAAAAACTAAAGATAGTTTCAAAAAGTTTTTTTTACCTGAGTAATGTTAACCCAATCACCTACAGCACTTTTTTTAGACCTCATAAACTAGTTACGATGGTTTCCTAAGTTCAAAGCTATGGGCTGTTACCTATTTTACCCCACTAAAACCAACTGGAAATTCACAAAACAAAACTAAACTAAAGCCAGAAAAATAGTATTTGGAGGATACTGAACATGGACAAAAACATTTCTTGAAGATACCTTCTCCTAGCTCCCATATTATGAAGTCCTTCATATGAAGGAACTTCATATGAAGATTAAGAAATCTTGCACAATGCTATACAAAGAAAAGTATGCCATCCTCTCACTTTCTACGTTTCCCTCTCATATCTTTTTCCTTTTATTTATTCAGGTAGGGTGACACAATGACTAAAATTGGAGGTAGCTTTTCGCATCATTACTCAAGGACTAAGAATTATAGTTACAAATGCCTAACAAAAGAATAAATCTCTGAAAAATTTAGTTATATTTAATCAATCTCAAAAGACTGGCAATGTTCTTTAAAATTCTTAAGTACTCAGAGTAAAACAGGCTGCTGATACCTCAAACTCCAACAGGTTAATGAACATGACCACCAAAATAAACATCACTAAGTTAGATAATAAAGAAGTTAGATAACAGGCTGTCAATTTTTTTTTTCTTTAAAGGGTAGTTTGAGTAACTATTTTTATAAATATGATTTAAGGAACCTATAATAATTTTTGAAACATTCTCTGTAAAAATTATTGTTAACACACAGTAGAACTTAAAATTAGATAAATTAACCAAACTTACGGTCTGTGAGACTAGCAATCCCCGCAAGAGTAGTAATGGGGACATGGGGCATATCCCCATTCATCCTGAATTTCTGGAATGGTGTTGCCTATAAAAGTACTTAGTTCAGGTGCCAGCTGTCATTACTTCCCATTTCCCAAACACTGCAATACACAAAACAGACAATTATTTGTAGAAATATGTAAGATATATTACTACCAGGAAAATGCTTAATCACTATAAAAAAAAGTTTCTGCTTTTGTTTGTTCAACCTATATAATAGTCATTTTTTAATACACCACTTACTATATGTTGAGCAACTGCAAAATGCTTTGCACACATTAACTCACTTTGTCCTCACAACAACTCAGTAAGGTAGCTACTATTGTTTCCTGCATTTTACTAAGAGGAAATCAATTTACAGTGAGTTTAAAGTAATTAGCGAAGCAAGAATTTGAACCCAAGCAATCTGGTTCCAGTTTGCTTCTTAACTGTAGGCTGGATTGCTAGATAGGAATACTTGATCAACTTCAACAAGCACTGTAATTCATTTCCACATTATAAGCACATTAAACATTTAACTTCATAGTCTAGCTTCAACTTGCCTTTCTAGCTGTGTCTTTTATTACTATCCTACATAAACTATCCTCTCCAGCCAACCTGATCTAATCACATTCTCCCAAATCTCTCCTGTGTATTACCATCTTAATACATTTCCTGAAGACTATTACTACTTTGGTCCAAATCCTATAATTCTTCAAGATCCAAAGCATGTTCCCGCTATTTCATGAAACCTCGAATTCACCCAAGTAAGTATCTCACCTTAATCTACTCTGAACTTACAACATTTATTGCCCAATATTATTTTGTAAGTAATTGAATATTCCTTTCTGACATCTTTTGAAACTTGTCGTTTCACTCTTGCATGATTACTTAATGTTCATGTACTTAGCTTGTCTTTTCAACCACCACTACATGTTTCTTATACGTCACATAATCAATACACAACCACATAAAAGATAGAGAAAGGCATGTGTTAACATTTTTAACGTTCCCCATAAAAATGACCTAATTGACTTAAATGTTTAGTATTTTTCATGATGGAATTCTCTCTCTACACACACAGAGACACATATGATAACTTGGTTATTCTGTTCAAAGCCCCCACATTTTTCTCTTCTTATTTTCAACATACGGCTTGTGGAACATTTATCTTTCCTTTAACAGTACTTGTATAAGTCCTTTTTGGT
The DNA here is from genome assembly GCA_963574635.1 of Cheracebus regulus. Lineage (NCBI taxonomy): Eukaryota > Metazoa > Chordata > Mammalia > Primates > Pitheciidae > Cheracebus > Cheracebus regulus. Next base: position 9,230 of record CAUYQU010101433.1, on the reverse strand, counting down.
AAATAGATAATATTTTAACAAGTACACATTAATCAAAGATACACTTTCATTACATTACTTTTACTTTATAAATTCGTCAGCAAATGGAAGTCTACGTCAATTAAGCCAGAGTTAAGATTGAAAACTGAATTGTAGTTTCCAGTTTAAAAAGCTTAAGTGTTTATCTTTTTAAGGTTGTATTTGCTAGTCAGTAACTTTTAAGAGAACCTCTTTAAGTTTTTGAGTTGTAAATGTCAAACACTTAAATGATAGAATACTAATAATTTCCCTTACTCATATGTCTGAATGCAACTTTGCAAATAAGTATTTTTTTTAATGTAGAAGTACACAGGTAGTTAAAATTAAGAATTTCCTTTGCCCCCAAACATTATTATTATAAATATAAGACCTACTGAACAAAGGCAAAGGTACATTAAACAGGTGAGTACACCCACACACACAGTTTAACAGAGTTATAAAGTAAGCATCCATAGAACCACCATCCAAAATTCCAGTTCCTTCTAGAGAATTAACTATCTTTTCTTTGTGGTGATCATTTCCTCTTTTTCCTTCATAGTTTAAAGACCTTTAAATGTACATTCTTTACTAATTGCCAGCTAAAGGAAAAAACATTACTTTCCTTTGGTAAATGACTGACAAAATTTACTAGTAGAAGCCCACTGAAAGGAAAAGGCACAGGAAATAACATAGGAAAGCTATAATCACTACTGGCTATCCTATATCTACCCATTTGCTACACTGTGGACTCTACAATTTGAAATTATTAATTTGATTCTTTAACGATTACTAAAGAAATTTAATGCAACACTGCAGTTCGCAGTCACATCATAAAGTCAGTTGGAGCCCAGGCACGGTGGCTCACATCTGTAATCCCAGCACTTTGGAAGGCCGAGGCGGGCGGATCACAAAGTCAGGAGCTCAAGACCAGCCTGACCAACATAGTGAAACCCCGTCTCTACCAAAAATACAAAAATTAGCCGGGCGTGGTGCTGTGTGCCTGTAATCCCAGCTACTTGGGAGGCTTAGGCAGGATAATCGCTTAACTCAGAGGCAGAGGTTGCCATGAGCCGAGAGTGCGTCATTGTACTCCAGCCTGGGCCCCAGAGTGAGACTCCATCCCCCCCCCCAAAAAAAACTGTCGGGGGGAGGGGATGAACAAAAAAAAATTAAAAAAAAAAAAAGTCAATTGGAATTTAAAAGCTCCTGATAAAGGTCACCAAAACACAATGAATTTTTCATAAGTTTATGCTAATAAGAAAGTTCCAACTTACGCTTAGTAATTAATAGAAAGAAATCACTGAATGAAAATTACTTACAGATCACAAAAATGTCGTTATTCACATACAACTCACTGTTGTACATTGCCATATTCAAGCAGATTAAGTAACAAGTGACTGTATTTAATTATTTAACTCAGAGGATAGGAACCTAAAAAGGGTAATATGCTAGAGGGTTCTACTGTGGGCTACCTGACTGTTTTCCTAAGTCCCAGGTAACAAATAGAGCAGATCCAACCCCAAGTTAGGATTTTTAGCCTAAAAATGACTATGTATTTAGTCATTTGAACTAGAAGATTAATAAATCTAAATAAATCTAACTAGACTATGTATTTAGTCATATGAACTAGAAGATTAATAAATCTAAATAAAGCTAACCACAAGACTGTGCTTTTCACAGTGATATAAAAATGCAATGAATACTGATGTCAACTAAAAACTGGGAGTAAAGGGGCAGGACCGGGGAGCAACAATACTTATTTAAAGTGCTTTAATTATATGTTGATAAATGATTACTGACAAAAGTATTTGATCTTCACTGCTGAACTATGGCTAATTCCACTGGAACCCAAGATTTTGAAAAACAGCAGAGGAATTTGGTAGAAATGAAGTTACAATTTTAGCTAAAGTCACAGCTTTTAATAAATATAAGTAATCTTGTGGAAATGTTGCTACTTCATGTTGGAAGGTGACCAGGGTCCATCAAGAAACAGCATTCCTAGAATTCTAAAAATGAACAAATATACACCTAACTAACTAGATATGACATTTCTGGCTCTGGATTGAATAATGTTTTGGACTGCTTGGCTCTGTGAAACTATACTGTATTTTGCAAAACTGAAGCTGACATATGTCCAGAATGAAATGGCAACCAAACTGTAAAGATTTTAATGAGGGCTTTAGAACTGCCACTTAAGGTAGTGCTTTACAATCTGTAATTGGTGACAGATTAGTAGATTATAAAATAAAATTTAGTGGGTCGAACACTGAAAGGGATAGAGGGAACAGAAATATAAGGGTACCCTGCACAGTGCTTTGTGAATTCAGGTAAAATGTCTTTAAAATTGTGGGTCACCAGGCAAAGCCATATGAGAGCTGCTGATTTGAAAAAATGTAAGAGTGAGGAAAGTAGCCCACCACATAAGTGGTGATGGGAATAAAATAATGCATATATATCACTTGACATACCACCTGGCACATAGTAAGTGATCCAGAAAGTTAACAGCATTACTAAACAGATTTGGGAGAATAAAGGAAGAACAGGAGTCTTTTCAAAACAAATAGAGGGAAAAGGTATCTTTTCAATACAAATAATTCCTACTTCTGAAAGATCTATTATAAATAATTATTTGGCATTCCGGTATGTATTTCCCATAGTATTACAAGTCATATCCTTGGGCCTGCTCACCTACAATTACTTAACTGATAAGGTAGGAGAAATAAATACTGGCAATAGAAAGCAGAAAAAAATTTAACTGTTGTAATACTAAGAACTAAATAAAACAAAATACATTGAGTGAGAAATCATATATAACTAAATTTAAGAATGGCTTGAGGTTTAATTAAAAGAATGCTTAATTAGGGGAAGATATTATAGTAAATTCTCAATTAGCCCATTATAATAAGTTTGAAGGGAACTTTTAAACATTTGCCAAGATTTTTAAAGACTCCAGTTCTTCGTTTAATTTCACTACAAAATTTACAACTTCCTCAAGCAAACAAAAGAAATGCAAATACAACAGTATCAATGGGAATTATACTAATATTAAAATTGGGATGGATTTGGAATAAAAGGCATCCTTATTATCTGATGGTAAACTTTCTGGAGGGCTACTTTGCACCCTATAACTAAAGACTTTGAAAGTATGCATAATTTTTTCTCAACAGTTTCACTTCTAGAAATACAGCCTAAATTACATACATGCTGAAAAACATACACATGTAGATATTCCCACAACATTTTTTACTACATTTTAGCGATTGAAAAACAGAAATGGTAACTCGTGTATACTCACCACCTACTATGTAATAAAAATGGTTATAAACACCTTAATCTACTTTCATTTAATCCTCATATGGACCTGAGGTGCTAATATCCCAGTTTTATTTGATGAAGAATGTGATGTACAGAGAAGATAAATAATTTGCCTAAGGTCATGCAGCTGGAGTCAAACTCAGACTATCTGGCACATGGGACATTTAAAATAACAACTAAAATGTATAGCATTATTAGTATAACAAATGATGGTACATCCATGAGATTATGATGCACATATAATCAATATAGTAAAAATATATAGCCAAGGAAGAAAGAGATTAATTAGACTGTGTGTTTGAATCCAAACTTCCCCGCTTACTACATAACCTTGGACTACTTATTGAATCTCTGTACCTCAGTTTCCTCATCTCTGATATGAGGTAGGTAATTATTATTATTTTAAATTTTGTTGTGAGGATGAAATAATATGTGTAAAGGTCTTAGAGTTGTGCTGGGTGTGTAGTAAGTATTCATTAAATGCAAGCTGTTATTTATTTATTATATACTCTTCTGCATCTTGCTTTTACCATGTATATTATCTCAAAAATCTTTCATTTATGCAGATCTGTCTCATTCTTTTTCTAATATTATTTTACAGGTTGACTGAAACATCCAGTTTAAAAGACTGTTAGTCAGTATACTATACCATGTAACACTGAAAAGGCTTTATGGAATTAAGACTCCTTACTTTATAACCACATTTAGTATATGATTCACATTTCTATGGCACTTCAATTTTTCTTACTTTCTTCTTGATCTGAACTATTGAGCAGAAAGCAAAATTCACTTTGAGGAAAATCAGTTTTGGATACAAGATTACAATGAGTAAGTAAACACCATGACATGTTTTAATACTAAGTTCATAACCTTTCTTCTCAAAATTTGCATAATGCCATTTTAAGACGTAAATCTTACCAAGTACAAACCCCTTTTATTTCTTCCATCATTGAATACACTAACGATGAGCTAAAGACATGATGGATGTAAGATATGAATTTGGTAACTTTTCGCATGATAACTATTCAATCTGTCTTAATTTAATAATTGAAATTGCTTTAAACTTTTGTGTTGTTTTCCAGAAAAATCTGCTTCATCTTCTCTTTAACATAACTAAAGCATTTTCCTGTTACTATTCTTAAGAGTTAACAGTTTAAAATGTCATGACAGGTTACATAATAGTTCATTCAACCCTGTAAGTACCCCGAGTAATAAGTGGCACCCAATATAACATACTATTGCTATTATATTCAGTCCTTCATGATGATGCATCCAATTAATATTTATCTTATGTTACTGTGTCAGACACTATGCTAGGCAGCCAAAGTACAATGGTTAACAAGATGGAAACATCCTCTGCCCTTTAAAATTTGAGTTTGGCCACAAGAATGTTGTAAAGGGGGTACATACTTCAGAGAGAGAAAAGAGAAAGAATCATTGACTTAAAACTTGAATCAACTTTACAGTGATGGTTCTATATGTTAATCGCTCCACAAACTGGCACTAAAATAAAAAAGAATGGCAAAGATTCTTAAAATTCATGAAAAGATATTAAAGATATATTGTTAGCTGAAAATATCAATGTGCGTATTATAAGCTCATCAGCCAAGCTAAATACTTTTGCTTAAAACACATTTTCATAAAAATGATGGCCTAGGCATGAAAAAAAGACTTTAAAAATATATTATTAAACCTTTAACAATAATTATTAGGGATGGGGTTGTATTCTGAAATGTTGGGGAGTTCTCATTTTGGTGGTATTCCTACCTGTACTCCTTGGACTTTTATTACTATTAGAATATTACTTTATGATTCAGGAAAATAGTAATATAAACTATGATAAAAATTAAAAAAAGTCTCCTGTTGCTGCTACATGTACATAGATTTCTCTGAATATTTAAATAATTACCTATGAAACCTATGTTAAGGATATTCTATGAAGTACACTGAGCTAGGTGCTAAAGACTAATACAATATGCAGGGTATATTCATAAATGCTTTAGACAGAGCATATAGCCAGAAAGGTCAATTGGAGCCTTCAAGGGAGTTTGTTATCTTTTTAAAACATCCTTAAGTTTTCAGTTAAGACTAATTTAAAAGTGATAAGGAAGATAGGGTGGGGGAGGAAGACAGACAGAATGAAAGCAGAAAGTTCTGTTAGAATACTGCAGTACTTACATGTAACCATGGTGTGATTTTGGACTTGTTCAGATTAAAATGCCAGTGTAGTATCTAGTTGGACATCTCTAAAGCAGGAATTTGGAAATTCACAATCTGACAAAAGTGGTCTGAACTATAGCTATAGTTATGGAAGTGATTTATTGAGGGTTGATAAAAGTGAAATTATAATAGATCAGATAGGCAAGAAATAAAGTAATGCAAGAAATAAAGTAAATAAATTTTTTAGCACTTATGTGTCAGATATTTACATATCCCTTTCCTTAATCATTCCAATATCAAAGCATTGTAAAGATTACCACTATATCACAGATGCAAAAATTAAGTTTCAGAGCCTAAATACTTTGTCTATAGCTAAATAGAAACCATGCAGCAGAAATAGTATTTGAACTCAGGTGTTTCTAACCAAATCTTATATTCTAATGCTTATCTAAAGGAAACAAAACTGAGAAACATCTACACTGCTATGGAAGAAAGATAAACCAACAAAAGGGTACAGCAAACAGTAAAAGTTCTTCAGAGAACATAAGTGTCTGTTCAAGGTCTCTGAGCTAGTAATTGACCTAGCCAAGACTAGACTATAAGTGTTTCATCTCTAGTTCAGTATTCTTTATATTATGTTGTCATCTTATGTGATTATAACATTATTTTGAATAAACTGAAATTTCACATATGTGGAATATTTAGCTAGTTAATACCTTTTTTCTTTGCTAATGTTAATTGTTTTGGTGGTAGAGGAAAGGGTTAAAAGGGGTGTGTGTGTGTGTGTGTGTGTGTGTACACACTTTTTTTGAGCAGGAAAAAATTAATATAAAGAATTATTAAGTAGTAAAAAATAGTTAACTAGAAGGTATAAAAAGGATTCTACAAAATACAGGAATGGCAAATACAGGAAGCAGCTCTATCCACAGGATTAAGGGAGAAAATATCTAAGGAAGAAACTAAGAATTTGGGAAAGCATACTCATCCCACAAGGGTGAGATTCAGACCTTGTTATAGTCTAGCTGCAGCCCAGTCTGTTGGGCAACAGAAAAGTTTGCTGAAGGAAACTAAGGGTAGATCTGTTAACATAACTATGCTATGAACTGAGGTCAGACCTTAGAATTTCCCTGCCACCACTTGGAGAGATGGTTGAAAGCTTTAGTAAGAGAGGAGCAAGATTTCTGGGGGGAGAATGAAAAGGTTCTCCTTGCCCTTTGCTCAGCCTTCTCACATTGAAGGATTTTTTTTTTTTTTTGAAATTTAAACTAGTATATTTTTATTGTCCTAGTTTATATTACATTTAACATTATAAACCACCTCAAATCCTTTTGGAAAATAGGTGGGATATAAAAGCTAAATAGCTACACAGGTTAAGTAAATAAATAAATCTATGTGGTACTACTTACTATTTTAAATAGGTCAGTGAGTCCCTAGAGAGTGGCACCTCTCCAGCAGAAGACTTTCACTTCTGTCAAGTCACCTTCAGATTATTTTTCCCTGCCTGCTATTCCAGAACAGATCTTTCACATGCTATTTAAGATACTTATGAAAGGATAGTCCTCAAATCCTAGCTCAAAAACAAAAAGTTTCCAATAAGCTGCACTGTAAAAATTCTCACTTCCTTTAAAATATTTCTGCTTTTCTAAAGTTCCAAATTACTTCCATTAAATTTTTAAAATGCAAAATAAAGCAAAGTTCTAAAACTCTCTTGAGACATTTGCTTTGCTTCTGGACCCTGAGCTCTCTGCAGCCACCATGCTGGATACCAATAATGTATATGTGTGTCCCAATAGTGTCGCAATATCACATAATATATTTATAATATCTATTAGAAGGACATATTTACACTACTAAGTACCATTACGCAGAGAAAGAAAAGTTACCATTAAGTAAATAAGGTTGAGATTTAGGGTTTCTCAAAAGCAGTTTATAAAATATGTGTATGTTTGCTGAGAAATAAAATAATGAGTAAAACTATATATTTCTATGAATTGACTTTAATAAAACTGCATATAACTTTAAATAGTCCCAGTTGGTTAGAGAGTAAAATTGATTTGCTGAGGCCTGTAGTTAGTTACACAAAGTTTAATTGTACGAAAATATACAAAACTACAAACTACCTCAGGAAAAAAACAGTCCTGTGCCCTAGAATTTAATTATTAAAATTTTATTTTTACATAGAGGCTATTGAAGAAATTTCCAACTGCATCTATGAATTGTTTGGATTCCCAGTCCACCCCCAACACACTAAAATAAAATTTATTTCTCATCATCTTTTATACTGGAAAAGAAATAGCCTGTCTCCAATTCCCTTATATAATAGTTGAAACTGTTATGAGACTTTCACATACAATCATGTTAGAAATGCAAAATCAAACAATGACTATTTCTAAATGAGGTTTAGGTCTTAACTATAACATTAAGATCTAGGTCTTGAAACATATGTGATGATATACAATTACTTTAGTTTGCAATATAAAAGCAAAGGCTTTTATGTGAAAATTACTGAATAGTCCACAAGAGGGCACACTTACAATTAATGTAAATAAGTGGGAAAATTAAAAATTCAGCTTTATTTTTTTACTAGCTCATCAAAGATTGGCCAGATTCTTCTGAACTGACAATTCAACACTATTAGAAAGCAAGAGCTCCCAAAGTGTGTGTTTTTTATTTAAATACACAAATGGAAACTTTTTTTGAGATGTATGTAAAATATAAGAAAAACCTGGGAACAAGACTTCTATATTAATATTAACTCATAAAAGTATCTAATAGTCTTTGCCATTTTGGTTCTGTTAGCCATTTGGAATTTTGCTGCCTTAAGAATCTGTTCAAGAAACTGGCTACTGGGAGAGATCCAAGATGGCCGATTAGCAACAGCTCAGGAATGTAGCTCCCAGTGAAAGCGCAGAGAACGAGTGGACGCCGCACTTTCCGACGAATTTTTGTTGCCCACAGACCAGGAGATTCCCAGCAGAGGAGCCACATGGGTCGCCAGCGCGACTCTTATGGCCGGCGAGGCTGTTTTGCCGGTGCCCCAGCGGGGCGCTTCCCGGTGTGGAGTATACGGGACGGACGGGCTCGGCTGGTCCCAACCCCACAAGGAAAACAGCAATTGGAAGCGCTGAGGACTGAGTTTCACAGCAAGCACAGTGAACCTGGGAAGGTCCGGCTCTGTGGGGAACGAGCATCCGCCAAAGGAAAACTAAGAAACAGAAAAACTTCCTCACTGGGCGGAGAGAGATCCAAGATGGCTGCGTAGCAGCAGCTCAGGATTGTAGCTCCCAGTGAAAGCGCAGAGAGCGAGTGGATGCCGCAATTGCAGACCAACTTTTGATGCCCACAGACTGGGAGATTCCCGGCGAAGGAGCCACACGGGTCACCAGCGTGACTCTTTTGGCTGGTGCGGCGCTTCTCAGTGCGGAGTGTACGGGACTGGATGCCCTTTTGGTCGGGCTTAGCCGGTCCCATCCCCACAAGGAGAACAGCAATTGGAAGCGCTGAGGACTGAGAACAAGCACAGCTGAACCTGGGAAGGCCCAGCTCTGTGGGGAACGGGCGTCCGCTGAAGGAAAACTAAAAAACAGAAAAAACTTCGTCACTGGGCGGAGAGAGATCCAAGATGGCTGCGTAGCAGCAGCTCAGGATTGTAGCTCCCAGTGAAAGCGCAGAGAGGGAGTGGACGTTGCAATTGCAGACGAATTTTTCATGCCCACAGACTGGGAGATTCCCGGCGAAGGAGCCACACGGGTTGCCAG
>CAUYQU010101427.1:0-19545 GCA_963574635.1 Cheracebus regulus | reverse complement strand
GGCACCACCCACCTTGGCCCCCCAAAGTACGTCCATTACGGGTGTTCGCCCCGGCCCCCGGCCCACTTTTTTTTTTTTTTTTTTTTTTTTTTGAGATAGTCTTTCCCTGTCACCCAGACTGTGGCTCAGGGAAGCAATCATAGCTCACAGCATCCTCCAACTCCTGGGCTCAAGCGATCCTCCTGCCTCAGCCTCCCAAAGTGCTGAAATTACAGGCGTGCACTACCATGCTTGACTAATTTTTTTTTTTTTTTTTTTGAGATGGAGTCCCCCTCTGTCACCAGGCTGGAGTGCAGTGGCATTATCTTGGCTCACTGCAACCACTACCTCCTGGGTTCAAGCGATTCTCCTGCCTCAACCTCCTGAGTAGCTGGGACTACAGGCATATGCCACCATGCCTGGCTAATTTTTGCATTTTTAGTGGAGATGGGATTTCACCATGTTGGCCAGGATGGTCTCAATCTCCTGGCCTCATGCTCCGCCTGCCTTGGCCTCCCAAAGAGCTGGGATTGCAGGGCTGAGCCACTGTGCTGGCCCTAATCACCTCTTAAAGGCCCCACCTCTTCATCCTATTACACTGTGTATTACATTTCAACATGACTTTCAGAGGGGACAAACATTCAAACCATAGCAGCCTTAAACACCTGGGTTTGTTATACATGAAACAGTTGGCTGCATCTGAGGGTCATGTTGTATAAGACACCTATCTGTAAACACAGGACCTTCCCGTGGCCAGATGAGGGTTGCTATGACAGGTACATGAGCCTTCAGACCACAGGATCCACAGAGCAGATCCTGAGGCAGATGCCACGTGGAATCGCAGTACCTAAACTGCTCTCCAGTGTGCTTTCCAGGTGCACGTGGGGACTGGAACTCCCACTCAGCCAGCCTTGCCTCATGCTGACTCCTGCATTTCATCCCCCTAGGCCTCGGGATGTAAAGAATTTTATGCACCAAATAGCATGTTCATTTTTGTTAGGCAAAGTCATACAGACCTGGTGGCCAGAGATTCTGAACAACTCAAGAAACAAGGTACCCCCACCTGGGGGTGGTTTAATTGCTCCAAAACCCAAGACATTTGCACCTTGAGCCAGCCCTTGGTAAGGGGTTGATGTCCGAGGTATTATTTGAAATATTGAAAATAACTTTAGGATGTGGCTAGTCTCAGGGAATCCAGTTTGAGAACCATTGAACACAATCGCTCTCCCTGCTTCAGAATCCTCCACCCAGAGTCCTCCCCTCTCCTGAAGCTGAAGCTGATGTGCCTGGTGTCTAGGAGAGCTGCTGGGAAGAGCTACCTTGTGGCAGGGCAGGAGGGAGGAACAGAGCCCAGAGCCGGGATGGAGCCTCTGTGTGTCAGGTGCTGCGTGAGGAACTGTACCTCTATGATATCACTTCATGTTCAGCACAATTTCTGGAGGAGGTCAGCATTCCTGGCCCCACTTTGCAGGCATGATCTCAAAGGCCTGGAGAGGTCCACAGTCATGAGGCAAGAAAGTGACAGGCTGGGTCCCCCCTGACCCCACAGGTTCCACCCACACTGCTACTCTCACCCAGGGCCCCCTCAGCTCAGGGGAATGGGGAGACTGATGGGCCTCCCACTGCTGGCCCCAGGAAGGGTGTCATGTCCCTCAGCAGACAGATCCTCCATCTCCCTCCTAAGTGCCTCTTTTTTGAGCAACAACAAAGCTCTTGAACCTCATGGTCTCAATTTTCTTCCCACCCCACCCTCGAGAGAGTCTCCATGGTTCACCTCTCTTTAGAAGTAAATTAGGGAACTGTGTAGTGATGACTTAACTTCTAGAAGTCATCCATGGATGGGTGGAGCTAACAGCCAGGCTGAGATTAGAGGTCCCATGAGTCTGTCATTCGAGTCTGACCAATTGGCTATGGAGGTGTGTCCTCACATTCAGAAGGTCTCTATAGGGTATGGAGCAGGGGAACCCTGGTCTCTAGGCTTCAGCCTGGCAGTGGAGGCTGGCTCTGGAGGCTCTCCCTGCTGGAAAATGGGAGATAAAATGGCATAGGTGGTGTGAAGACAGCTCTGCACTTTGGAGGAGGATAGATGAATGGGGCAAGGGAATTCACATCCATTCAGAATGATGATTAGGGGTTGTGGCTCCAGATTAAGACAGACCTGGGTTCAAATTCTGGCTCAGGGACTTCTGTGCTGTGTGACCTTAGACAAGTGATTCCACCTCTCCGAGCCTCAGTTCCCACCCCTGAAAAATAGAAGCACATTACCTATTTCCCAGAGCTTTACAAGGATTCAATGAAATCATGTGTGTTCCCTGGCACATCGTAAGAACTCAGTGTATGCCAGTGGTTACTATTATTAGCTACCTTGTGCCAAGTCCCGTGCTCTGTATTTTCCATGCATCGTGAGGAAGGCATTATGTGTATCCTGACTTTACAGAGAAGGAATTCTGTTGTATGCAGTTCAGTAACTTGCCTCACCAGCTAAGCCTGGCAGAGCTAAGACACAGTCCCCTCTTGGGCACCAAAGCCCTCTTTTTACTCATCCACTCTGCTCTGAGACTGGAACCTGGGCCTCCATATTCTCCGCCGGCCCCTGGGCTCACATCATCTATTTTCCTACCTGACTCACCTTTGAGGTCGTGGGAGGCTCTTCCCAGGAGACACGTCTCCTTTGATTGCATTTGTCTGGAGCCCAGTGCTCTGCGAGCCAGGGCTATGAGACGTAATCTACAATGAATGTGGTACGCAATAAATACAGGTAGCCCGTTTATGAGCTGCCGTATTTATTACACTCCTTAATTGCTAAAGAGCCAGAGCTGGCTGAAGCTGGATCCTACCCTGGAGAGAAGCTCTGCCTGGGTGGGCAGACAGAGGGACGGCAGAGCCTGGCCTCCCACACAGGACTACTCAGCCTCTTGCTGTTGTGGCTGCCCTGCCTCCAAAGGCCCATTCATCTTTCATGGCCTGATAGAGGAAGCAATCAGGCCATCAGAATCCTGCTGTGCCATTTGACACATGAAGACTCTGAGGCCAGAGAGAGAAAGTGATTTGCCCAAGGTCACACAGCAGTGACTTAGAGAGCAGGAGCCTGGCTCCAGACTCCTAGGCCAGTGCTCCTTGTACTCAACTCTCTGCTTGAACATCTGCTCCTGGATCAGGTAGAACACAGGATCTGGAATTAGGTGAGTGGTGGTTTTGAAGCCCAGTCTATGCATATACACTGTGTGACACTGGGCAAGTTACTTGACCTCTCTGAGCCTCAGTGTCCTCATCTGTAAAGTGGCCATAGGACGTCCTGCTTTATGGACTTTGTGGAGAGATTAAAAGCAGTCAGTTCTGCGGAGCTGGCACGTGACTGGCCATGAATCAGTGCTCAATTATTGTTCAGTCGTCTTTTCCCTTTCCAAAGGGCACAGGGTGTCTGACATGCATGGAGCTGAAGTCAGCCAAGAGCTGAAAGGAGAGATGGGTCAGAAGAGAAAGGCTCCGGGGTGCAAGGCACTGTCCTGGGTTTCTGATCTAAGGGAACAGCAGGCCTGTGAGTAACGTATGAAGGCAGAGTTAGGTGTGGATGTGGTAGGAGCTGTCCACCCTGCTCTGTGCAGGACAGCGGGGAGCCCTTTACACTGGACATTTTATAGGTGAAGAAACGGAGGTTCCAAGAGGCTAAGTCACTTGCCCAAAGACACAAAGGTCGAAAAGGTGATGAGCCGGGATTCGAACCCAGGTGTATCTGACTTCAGAGTCCAAGCTTAGGACCATGCTGGTTAGATGCAGGTGAGATACCCCTTCTAGAAAGTCAGGGATGACAGGAGGGATGTGGCTGGCAGGCTGGAAACGGTATCCTGGGGGGTGTTCTGCAGGAAGAGAGCCTAGCCTTGGTGATGAAGGAAGGGTAAAGGCCCCACAGTCAGGGATGATGGCCAAGATGCTGAACAACCAGGATTCACTGGCATGAACCAACCAGAAGAGACGCTGGCCAGACAGCAGGACGGCCTTCCCTATGGATCCTCACTCAGGACCCATGAGGGTAGAGGGTCCCTCTATCTTGCTCCAGGTCCTGTCCACTGGCCTCTGGGAGGGCAGGGCCTGGAGCAAAGGAAGGGATAGGTTCTCCTGCTGCGTCCCATCCCGTGCAGCTCTAGGCTTTCCGGCCTCAGGAAGATCTGGAGAGAAGGACGAGCAAGCAGGGCATTCGGAGGGCCCTGTCCTGGGCTGTCCTCACCCAGGAGAGGGCACGACTGAGAGAGGAAAGGGAGCACAGGAGAGCGTGGCTATGGGTTGGAATCCTTGTGGCTCTACTTTCTGGCTGTTGAAGGCGAGGAGGCTACGAATGACTGGAAGCATGCCTGAGCCCAGCAGCAGGCCTCCTGCACACACTGCTGAATTAACACTCCCTATGTGGAACCATGAACAATCCCTGCTGTGTCCCAGGAGGGCACAGCTGCAATTCTGCTCCTCTGGGATTCACCAGGAACACTGGTTGGTGATGTAATGGTATATATTTTGGTGGGGCCAGCGGTGGATGTCAGCAGAGGCCATGGAATATTATACTAGGGAAGGCACTGAGCTTGGCTTGATGGGGGTGGGAGGGGGGCAATCAGGGAAGGCTTCCTGGAGGAGGTGATGCCTGTGATGAGTCTTAAAGGATGAATAGGAATTAAGTGAGACTGAAGTAGGTGGAAGGGCAATCCAAACAGAAGGGATCAGCATGAGCAGAGGTACCAAGTAAGCCTCAGGCAGATACCTCTGGGGGACTCTGCTTTGAGGGTGGTGATTGGAAAGTGAGGGCAGGAGTAACAAGAGGTGGCCATGGGGAGTCTTGGAGGTCCTGTGGTCTGGAGGAGACAGCTTGGTCTCCTGTAGCCATCGGGTTTTCAGCAAGAGAGGGCTGTGGTGACATGTGCTTTGTGGAAAGTTCTTTCTGGCAGCAGGGGAACACCTGATTGAAGGGGAGGTAGGGATGCCAGTCTCAGCCCAGAGGCGGTGGCCGTGTCTGGATGAGACAGAAGACCAGGAGCAGGGCTGTGGCTGGAGAAGTTTCAGAGACCCCTGCGATGGAGAGGATGGTGTCATCCCACTCTACCTCCAAAGGCAGATGGCGTGTCATGAATTCAGGCCATGCTCACTGAAGCAAAGAAAAACGCCCCATCACACTGCCCAGGTTCCAGTTTTGGCTTCACCACTCACTAGCTATGACCTCAGACAAGTCACCTCACCTCCATCTGACCCAGTTTCCACCTCTAGAAAATGAGGATAATAAGAGTACTAATCTCATGGGTTATTATGAGTTAGTAAATGTAAAGTATTAGGATGGAGCCGGCACACAGTAAATGCTCAATAAATAGTATTATTTGTAGGGGTGGAGACTTGGGTGGGTGACCACAAGAAAACCCCGATTTTCCCTTCCCCCAGCACAACTGAAGAGACGCCCTTGGGCACTGTTGGAAGGACAAAGGCTCGGAGCCTGGAGCCCCTGAGTCAGGTTCACCCTAAGATTTTTCCCTTCAAATGGCCTTGCGTCCCTCACCAGCTAACTTGGTGCCTCAGTTTCTCCCTCCTGGTAAGAAGGAGGATGTCCCAGGTGGGCTCTGAGTGTCTTCCCCTCCCGGCTTTGATGCTGAATGGCCCCACCTGTTCTTTCTCTGCTCCGCACTCTTCCAAGTTGTAATAAGGGCCAGCGGAGCAGCAGGGAGGAGGAAAGCCCTCAGGCCCCAGGGCCAGTGCTGAATCCAAAGCCAATGTGCCTGTCAGGCCCCAGGGCCAGTGCTGAATCCAAAGCCAACATGCCTGTCAGGCCCCAGGGCCAGTGCTGAATCCAAAGCCACTGTGCCTGTCAGGCCTTCCTCATAGGCTCCAGGTGCCTTAGCCATGTCTGCCTGGCCAAGGTCGGCTGGCAGACAGACACCTGGCACCTTGGCAGAAACAATGAGAGGAGGGATGCGAGGCACCCCCTCTGAGACCAGGAACCTTTCCTGGGTCCCCTCCCCACCAGCTGGCTCTGTCTGTGCTCCTCTCTCCATGGATTCAAATGCACTTACAGAAAAACTCGAGCTCAGACCAAAATGCAGCCTGGGGTGGTGTGGTCATCACCGATTAGGAGAGGGGTGGGGCGGCCGGGCAGGTGAGAGGCATGCACTCTCTGCTCCGTCTGCTCCTTATGATACGAGGGTGCCAGCCTGGCTGCTGAGGAGAGTGTTGGATTGTGGTTTGGGGCGGGGAGGGTGCAGAATTGCTGAGGCCTATTATGTGCCATGGGCCTTGTCACTGCTTTCTACAAGCTGTGTGGCCTTGGACAAATCCCTTAACCTGAGGGCTGGGCTGATGGAAGGATTCATGGTAATCAGAGTACATACCTCCTTGGTGGTTGCAAGAATTAAATGAGATAATATGTGCAAAGCCCTGGTCACAGTGCTGGATCCCCAAACAGTGGTTGTGATTATTACGATTTCCCCAACTTTGTGGTAAATTGACAAATAATGATTTTATATGTTATGGAGTCTAATGTGATGTTTTGCTACACATTTTACTATTATCAATATTAATAATAAGCCTCCCAGAAACCCTTTGAGTAAGACTTAGCAACCTTATTTTGTGGAGGAAGATGGAGTCCGGCCATGTCCTGTGTGAGAAAGTGGGAGCTGTAGAAAGTAATCAGACACCATCTCTCCTACATCTGTCCACACCCCAGTGCGTACTCCTAGAACGCTTTGCGCCGAGTCCTGTCATGGAGGGACAACCCCCGCCCCCGGCAAAGCATCGGCAGTGCTGGCAGCTCAGGACTGGCTTGAGTTCTGGCCCTGCCCCTTACTAGCTGTGGGACACTGGACGTGTCGTTTTCATTCATAGTCTCAGTTTTCCCACCTGTCACATGGATCTCTCATCCCTGCCCCGAGTCGCTCCCCAGAGCTGTTAGGAAGAAAATGTGAAAATAATGAATATGGAATGTAAACATGTCTTGTGCACCTTGAAATCTGACTCATGGTGGCAGATGCTGTCAGCCTCCCCGGGGGGATGGGGACGTTTGCATTTCTGTCCAGCCCCAGCCGTGCCTGGCAAGCCGCAGATGCTCAGTCAGTGTTGGCTGAATGGAACCGTGTTCAGTGACTTGCTGCCGCAGGTATACTTTTAGGTGAAGACGGGAAAGACTCCTGGGGAAGTGGGATGCCGGAGGTCTCGGGATACAGGTAGCCGAGGCTCAGGGAGGCTTTGGCCCGAGAAGCAGGGTTCAGACCCCCGGTAGACTGCTTTCCTCTTCCCCGCAATGCCCCGTCTCGCTGGCACCAAGCAACCACCCTGGTCTGTTCTGTGGCCAGAGGGTATGTGGGATGGTGGGACGTTTGTCAGGTGCGGCTTTTAGTCCTGGTATGGGGCCCTGGCAAGTCCCTCCAGCTTTGAGCCTTGGTTTTCTCATCTATCAAATGGCCAGCTCACACCTGCAGCAGAGCAACAGCGTGAAGCCGGACGGCTGAGCACGCACCACGTGCCCAGTGATGTGCTGAGCTTGTTACTGTGGGATTTCATTTCATTTTCACAGCACTGCTAGGAGGAAGGTTCTGTTCTTAATCTTCGCTTTAAAGTTGGAGAGAGCAAGACCCAGAGAGGTGGAGTAATTTGCCCAAGGTCACACAGCGAATGAAAGCTAGAGCCAGGGCTGAAACCCAGACAGGCCAGCTCCAGGGTTCTTATCTCCATGATCAGCCTCCATCTTTTTCCAGCCTTGGCAAGGGTGGGGCTGGCTGCGGGGACCCTCTGGGGAGGGCTGGGGTTCTTCCTGGGTGGGGTCCCCCATCGGGAGGACTGAGGTAGCCTTGTGTTTTTAGGTGGAACATCATGGAAGGCGACTGTCTGAGCTGCATGAAGTATCTGATGTTTGTTTTCAATTTCTTCATATTTGTAAGTATTGCTGGGTCTTCCCAGACCTCTGCTGGGTGGGCAGAACTGGCTGCTGCTTTGAGATAGTCACACTGGGCTGAGTCCCTGCGGTGAGCACAGGGCCAGTGCTACAGGGAGGGTACCTGCTAGCCAGGCTTTCAGGGAAGGGGACCCCCACAGTGCCCACCCCCCTCTGAAGAGCCCACCTTCTTAGGAGAGACATTTTACGCAGGCCGTGGGGTGGGTCAGCCCCTCTGGCAAAGATGGAGGGGACCTCGGCCCGGCCACCGTCTTGGGATCTGGCCCCTCATGGGGAGTGGGAAAGGAGGGGATGGGGTGATCAGAGGGCAACAAGAGGGAGCCCCACCCAACCTTGTCTCCCCGAGCGGAAGACGGACTTCAGAGCTGGAGGGGCCATGTCCATGCAGCCACTGGCTCTAATCAGAAACTTCTCTGGGACTGGAAGACCTGCATTCAAACCCCAGTGCTACATCTTAGCAGTTTCTGATTTGAGACACATTTCACCTCTCTGAACCTCAGTATCTTCACCTCTTAATGACCTACCTCAACAGGCTTTGTGAAAGTTAAGAAAGATTAGTTTACAAAGTGACCGGGATGTGGTCGGTTCTCCATAGCTTAGCTCCGTTTCCATCTGACCTACGGATTCTGTATATGAAGGCACAGAGCCCCAGACACTCAGGTGGTCCACCCGCCTGCTGAGCCCACCCACCTGCTGAGCCCACCCACCCACTGAGCCCACCTGCCTGCTGAGCCCACTCGCCTGCTGAGCCCACCCGCCTGCTGAGCCCCTCCACCTGCTGAGCCCATCTAAGGCTCTGCTCAGACTCGGGGCCCCTCCCAGGAGTGGAGCCATGGCCCCAGCTTCTTGGGCCCGTGCAGGCTTTCCTGGTCCAGCCTCCGCCCTTGATCTCGGTACATCCAAGACCTGGGTGAACCAATCTCTACGTGCAACCTTCAGGGCAGGCTCTTGAAAGAGCGGGTCCTCTTTCTGGCCAGGACTGACCATCTATTTCTCTCTATCTTTCCCTCTCTGTCTATCTCTATCTCTATACTTTTGTGTCTTTTTGAAAAATAGACATTTCAGCAACTCCCTTAGCTTCTCTTCCCTGCCTTATAATCCTAAAATGCCTCGAGCCTTGCAGACTTGAATTCTAAACCCAATGCCACCGCCTTCCAAGCTGGGTGACCCTGCACAAGCTCACCCTCCCTCCAGCCCCAGCATTCCCACCGGAAATGGAGCTGGGTCGTCCTTGAAGCGTTTAGCGTACAGTTGCCGAATCCCAAGATCTCCAGCAGCAATAAGGAGGCGCAGGTTTTCCTGGAAGTCATTCTGGGAGACCAGGGAGAGACCCGGCACTGCACGTGGCAAGAACGGAAACTGTCACTGACCACTCCTGTTTGGCCTTTCCTACTCTTTCTCCTGCTTGGTCCCTCAGGCCTCGGCACTGGACTCCTGCCCTAAGGGCACCTACAAATGCCCGTTGCCCAAAGCCATCAGCTCTCTTCAGCTTGCAGTCCTGCTCAGCCAAGCCAAAGCCCAGCAGTTTTCCTGTCGCCCCACTGTTGACCCTCACACAGGCCTCTGGGGGCCTCCGATCCTCCCGCCACACAAAGGGATTTCAGATACTTTACAGCCCTAAATCCCATGGTGCCAAACTTTGGTTCTTCCCACAACAGGTCTGCTTCTTATACTTATCCGTGCCTAAGAAAAATAGAATAGGCGGGGCACCGTGGCTCCCACCTGTAATCCCAACAGTTTGGGAAGTCAAGGCAGGTGGATCACGTGAGCCCAGGAGTTTGAGACCAGCCTGGGCATCGTGACGAAACTCAGTCTCTACGGAAGAATACAAAAATTAGCCAGGCGTGGTGGCATGTGCCTGTAGTCCCAGTTACTTGGGAGGTTGAAGTGGGAGGATGACTTGAGCCCAGGAGGTCAAGGCTGCAGTGAGCCGTGATCCCGCCACTGCACTCCAGCCTGGGTAACAGAGCAAAACACTGTCGGGGAAAAAAAAGAAAAGAAAAATGGAACAGATATTTATTGAAATCTGCTAAACTCCTTCTGTCCTTTCTTCCCTGGGGCTGCCTTAGCCTGTGAGTATTTGAGTCTTTGACCACAAGGAAGCTAAAAGGCTCAGAGAGGTTATGCCATTTGCCTTAGGTCACACAGCTAATACGCGGCACAGCTCTCTCTCTAGACTGCACTGCCTCTTTCCAAAGATAAATAAGGCATGGAGAACCCGTGTTGGTGGAGACATACATCCGAAGGCTTCTGAGCCATGGATTGGAGAGTGGGAAGCCCACTCAGGTTGGAACCTCACTGAGAGTCCCGTGGGGGACAGTGACGATACTTGGTCTGTGTTTTCCCAGCCCCTAGCACGGGTGGTGCGAACACAGTATTGGGCTCACTCAGGGCATGTTCATGTACCTTTGTTTAAGGACCTGCGACGGAGCCCTAACTCTGCCATGAACTTGCTGTGTGACCTTCGGCAAGTTGCTGGCCCCCTCTGTGTGGAATCAGAGGGTTGGGCTAGATGGCCTCCTCATCCACAGGTCTGACATTTCAGGAGAAGATAAAATAACCTGTATGTGATGTGTGCTTTTTTCAGTAGCCCAGGGTGGAGCCTGGGTTAGAAATTGGATGTAGAGGATGCGTCTTGCACTTAAGATCACGGCAATTAGAAATATTCAAAACAATTCAAGGCGCAGCTGGGACCCACTGGCTCTCACTGCAGATGAATTCCTGCCCAGCTCACCTAGTGCTTGATGCCTCCGACGCTGGGGCTGGTTCGGGGAGTGCTGGGTCAGGAGTGCCTAACCTCCCTTTCTGCCTGTTTCTCCTCCTCACGCCTCCACGGTGCGAGCAGCTGGGCGGGGCCTGCCTGCTGGCCATTGGCATCTGGGTCATGGTGGACCCCACCGGCTTCCGGGAGATCGTGGCTGCCAACCCCCTGCTCCTCACGGGTGCCTACATCCTCCTGGCCATGGGGGGCCTGCTCTTTCTGCTCGGCTTTCTGGGCTGCTGCGGGGCGGTCCGTGAGAACAAGTGTCTGCTGCTCTTTGTGAGTACCCCAGCCCCCACCCCACCCACAGGTTGCAATGAGGGGTGTCGGGGATCGGCTGCGAACTCCCAGGCCCTGCCTGGCTTCCATTCAGACCAGTGCTTCCCAAACTGGGGGCTGTCAAAGCAGAAGGGATCATGGAGACGATCTGACCCTACTCATTCTGTAGTCAGGGGTCCTGAGGCCCTGAGATGTTCAGCGACTAGCCCGGAGTCCCGTGGGAGTTGGGGGCGGAGGGGATAAAACAGACGCTGGGCCAGGGCCCCAGCAGCCCCTCAGGCTGCCTCTCCGCTTGCCTTTGGGACTGTTTTCCCGCTGGGGCCGCCCTTCCCCTCTCCCGCTTCACTTTGCTGCCTGCCTCCAGTCAAGCCGGGGCCCTTGGCTCAATGCACACCTGGCCTGTGTCCTCATGCCAGGAAACTCAGAATGAGATTTGAGTCACATGGACCCACCTCCAGGGGTGGGGCGGTCCCCAGCCTTTTCCGTTTGCCTTGGTGGCCCCAGCTTCCAGAGCCTTCTTTTGTACCGGGCCCATGACTGCAGTAGATGAGCTGGCCCGGATGGAGGGGGCCTTGGCATCCAGGTCTGAACAGCCAGGCTTCACCAAGGCATGGTCAACTGAGGATACCGACATGGACCTTGCTGGTTTTCCACTGGCTTGCTTTTAAAAACTCTACTATGTAACTCCTCAGTAATATCCTAAAATGGCTAGTGGATGAGGCCTTCCCCTTGTAGATATCCAATTCTGAAATAGGTATGATATGCCCTCTGAAGGTTTCTTATTCTTTAAGTAAATAGCCCTTGAGCTCCTATATGGGCATGTAGTACACTGGGTGCTGGAGGTGCGCCGGTGGCCATGGTCCCATCTTTCAAAACAGGCACAGGGGAGGCGGTCGAGCTGTGTGGATGAGCTGGGCAGTGGGCGGGCCTGTTTTGAGGGGACTCCCTGCTCTAGCCTAGTTCCTCGACCTCCCTGAGCGGCCGTGTCTTCTGCTAAAGAGGGGGCCGAGCAGCTCAGCTCTAGATCACAGCCAAACCAGACAAACAGTGGGCGTTCTGGTTTTCCAGTCTTCTGGATTCCCCTGGGCGGTGGCACTTGGGGCCTCTGCCTGCTTTCCTGTGCTGGGCGGATGGGTCTTCTCTCCTCTAAGAGGTCCTGGACTTGGAGAACTTCTGGGCTGAGCCCAGTCCTGTTACCGAGTAAGTTAAAACCCTGTTTAGAGAAGTGTGCATGTGGCTGGGTCAACTTGCCGATGCTCCTTGTGGGCGGAGCTGAATGACAGGGACACCTGGGCAGGTCGGCTGGAGGGCTGCCTTGCAAGGTTCTGTAGATACACCAGCACCAGCAGCGCTGGGAGGAGAGACCTGGCACCATGCCTCCTCCCCAGACGAGAGCACACTGCACAGCCCCATTCGTGTCCGAGTGAGATCCCCCAATCCAGAGGAAGTGAAGTCAGCCGTGAAATGAGTGACAGGGAGCCTTGGGCCCATTTGTCCTACAACAGCACAAACGCTGCAGACCTCATTTGGAGAGAAACAAAGAAATGCTGTGAGCGCCCCCTGGTGGACGGTTCTCTACTGCTTGTCATGGTGCTTGCAGAAGTCGTGGCTGGGGAGCCTGAGGGGACTTTAAAAGGAGCTGGAATATGGGTCCCAGGACACACTCAGCCTCCCTTTCCCCCTCCTCACCTCGGCCCCCAGGGGCTCATTCATTGTTAATGGGCTCGGCTTTGAAGCCAAGACAGGAAGCCAGGCTGGTGTTCTTGGCTGGGAGCAGGCTGGGGCAGCTCTGGCTCTCCAGCCTCCTCCAGGAAGTGGCTGCCTGCAAACCTGCCAGCGGCGGGAGGACTGAGACCCAGGGACAGGAGATGTGCCCACAGTCCTCCCAGAGAGCTGATCCTTCCTCAAGACCTGATGGTAGACCCCTCCCCACCCCTCCCTGCCCCCATCTCTCTGCCTACATCCCCCTTCCCTCTGCCTCTGTCCTCCCCATTTCTTTCTTTCTTTTTAAGACAGGCTCTTGGTCTGTGGCCCAGGCTGGAGTGCAGCGGTGTGATCTCGGCTCACTGCAGCCTGGACCTCCTAGGCTCAAGTGATCCTCCCACCTCAGCCCCCTGAGTAGCTGGGACCACAGGCACGCATCACCACACCCAGCTAATTTTTGTATTTTTGTAGAGACAGGGTTTTGCCATGTTGCTCAGGCTAGTCTGGAACTCCTGGGCTCAAGCAATCCACCCGCCTCAGCCTCCCAAAATGTTGGGATTACATGCGGGCACCATACACTTGGCCTTGTCTTTCTCTTGACCTCTGTGTTTATTCTGACGCCCTTTCCTTGTCCCCGTCCTGATCTCCCCCTCCCCCATTTCCCGGTCTCTCTCTCTGCTTCCCTTGCTCGCCTTCCCCTCTCTGAGGCCCTGCCCACACAAGCCTGAGGTCACAGTGTGGGTCACAGGCAGAGGATGCTTGGATCAAGGTCTCCTGGCTTCCAGACCAGGGCTGTCCAGAGGCTCTTGAAATGGACTCAGCCCAAGATTTACCTAAATTTGTGTGCAAAATGTTAGGTCTGGGCCTGTGGGTGTGTATTGTGTATACATGTATTGTGTGCATACTCATGTGTATGTGCATGTGTTGTATGTGTGTGTATGTTATGTTCCATCATGTGTGCTTGTGTGTACATATGTGCACTGCTTTGTGCACATGCACACGTGCATAAGTGTTGTATGTGCATGGGTGTACACATGTATGTGTGTTGTGCGTGTGTGAGTGTGCGTGCATGGGTGTCATATGTGCGTGGGTGCTGTGCATGTGTGGGTGTTAAGCGTGTGTGGGTGTTGCATGTGCATGGGTGTTGTGCGTGTGTGGGTGTTACATGTGTGAGTGTTGTATGTGTGTGATGTGCGTGCATGGGTGTTACACATGCGTGGGTGTTGTATGTGTGTGGGTGTTGTGTGTGCATGGGTGTTACACATGCATGGGTGTTGTGTGTGTGGGTGTTGTGCATATGTGGGTATTGTATTGCGTGGGTGTTGTATTGCATGGGTGTTACACGTGTGTGGGTGTTGTATGTGTGCGGGTGTTGTGCATGCATGAGTGTTACACGTGCATGGGTGTTGTGCGTGCATAGGTGTATGTGCCTGGATGTTATATGTGTGTGGGTGTTAACACATGCATGGGTGTTGTATGTGTGTGGGTGTTGTGCGTGCATGGGCGTTACACATGTGTGGGTGTTGTGCATGTGTGGGTGTTACACGTGTGTGGGTGTTGTGTGCATTAGTGCACATATGTATGTATGTGCACATGTGTGTTGTGTGTGCGTGTGTATTGTGTTCATGGGGGTTAGGTGGGTTCTGTGAGTGTTTCCAGAGAAAGGCACCAGAGTTTCTGGACAGTTTTCAGAAAGGTTTATGCCCTAAAAAATGAGAAAAATCACTTCTCCCTTCCTGGCTGAACCTGGACCTAACTGTGTGGTGGTTCCAACCAAAGAGGGCATGGAGTCTCACCCTTGGCAGCTTCTGGGATCCTTCTAGAAGCCTTTCACTGCCTTCTCAGCCTGAGAGGCTTAAGAGGGGCCAAAGAATGTCTTTAGTTACCCTAAGAAACCTGGCTTAAAGATTCGCAAAGCAAGGAGGCCTTGACATGGGGCTGAGTGTCCCCTTCCCTCTGCTCTGAGACTGAAGTCCCACAGGACCTGGGGACAGTCAGTCTAATGACCAAACCACCTAATGATCAATTTGTCTGTCTAAAGATCAATTTCCCGAATACTTGTGTTGATCAGTATCACAGCACTCATATGCACTAGGACAATTTCAGCCTACCATTAAAATGTGTGGCATCCCTTTTTCCCATTTGCTTACCTTTGAGTATTTGACAGCTTATTTAAAAATCCTAATTTTAAAAATATTTTACAATGAAGGCAAGCTAAACTGGCAAAAAAAGAACAGCAAAAAGAGATAAATATGTTCAAAGAAGATAAATGAGCTGAATTGTACATGCAGTGTGGAAATTTGGTAAATATTTATTAGAAATGGGAGCTGTGAGCAGACATTGCCTATAAGCAGATGGGTTAGAAAAGCCTGGAAATCCTCCCAAGCAACCAACACAGCACTTTCCTCCCCTTTGCTAATTTTGCATCCTGAGGAAAGTGATGCAAATTAGAGGATGAGGACTGGCTGACAGATGTGTCCTTAGGCAAATGGGATGTGAACCCTGGGAAGGGCCTTGACGAGGAAGCCCCAGGCATGGCTGGTCCAGGGGAATTCCCCAGAGGACTTGAACACTGGTGAACTGTCTTAAGCAGGAGGACATTTTCATGCTGGAGAAGGGTGAGCTGGCGCAAGTGGCATTGTGCCTGCTGCGGGCACCGTGGCCTTGCACTCTGATCCACAGGATTCACACTCCCATATACTCAAGTCACGCCCGGGCCCCGTGCTTGGGGAGGCCCTTCCTCCAGTCCACAGCTCCCCAGGTTTAATCTCCAAGTCCAGGACCTCTTAGAGAAGAGAAGACCCATCCACCAGGCTCATCTCCTCATCATCGTTCTATTGATGCTTCAGCTCAGTGGAAACCCCATGAAGATGGGGACTGAGTCTGCCTTGTACGTATTTATTTGCCAGTACCTAGTACAGTACCCGGCACAGAGCAGGTGCTCAATAAGCAGCCCCAGAGCCAAGGAACAGAGAGGAGGTGGTATCAGAGATGTGGCTAAGAGCATGAACTTTGGAGTCAGAAAAGCCCAGGCTCGAACTCCTGCTTGGCCACTTCCTGGCTGTGCGACCTATGGCTAGTTCCTTAACCACTCTGAACTTTAGATTCCTCGTATATAAAATGAGGACACGAATACTTCCTTCCCAGCCATAGTGTTGCATTCACAATCCAGTGGAAAATGCATGCTTTGCTTGGCTCTGTTGGAAGGATGCTTCCTCTGGGCTCTGAGTCACCATCTGAGCGGCTCTCCTGTCGTGCCAGTCTTGTGGGAAGCACCGCACATGCATTATCTCGTGAAGCCATGCTCAGTCATCCTGGATGGCGCACACACATCCCACAGCAACAGGCACACAGAGTGCACGAGGCTTGCGATCTGCTTCATCCATTATTTATGACTGTCCAGGCCGAGGCTGGTGGGCATACCAGCTCCAGCTTATCACTGTGGTTGGAGACCATTGCTGAGGCTGCTCCTTGCCAGCCTGGGGGCCTGCCAGTGGCTCCCATGAGAGGGCAGAGGGCAGGGAGGGGCTTCTCGTAGAGGCCCCATATAATGGAAGCGGATGACCATCCATCACCAGTCAATGGAAGTGCCAGGACATCTGCCAGAGGCCTCCGTCACTGTCGCAGGGGAGGTGAGGCTGCAGAGGCAGAAAATGCATCACTCAGCGGCCACTGAGCCCAGAGCCCCCAGCCTCCTGGAAATGAGAACTGTAGGAGTGGCAGGATGGACCGTGGGTGTTGTGACCTGGGGCCCAGGAGGCTCCCCCGGCCCTGCCCTTGTCATATTCTGCTCTGGCTGGGGAACTCTGCTCCCTGGCCTCAGCCTGAGGTCACCCCGTCTTCAGGAAGCACAGGAGCATCTGGCCTGCTGTCCCTCATCCAGATGTGTCAGACAGGTCACCCAGCAGACCCCAGCCAGGCAGCCTGCTGACCTGTGGGGACAGACTCCTGGGGTCAGAAGAGAGAGTGACAGAGCAGTCCCCAAGCCTCACCCTGCATCACGGAGTGGACATAGCCTGGCGCTCTGAAAAGCCAGCTGGGCCAGGAGGAGCGCGTTCTCTCTGCAAAGCTCCGAAGAGCTCTGCACCAGTGGAGTGGCTATTTCCCTTCTGTTTCCCCTTCCTCAACTTCGAAAAGCAGGGAACGACACAAAAAAGAGACTGTGGGAACAGCACCAGTGCCCAGCCGTCCCCTGTGAGAGCAGAAGCCTGTGATGGAGCAGCTGAAGCTAGGTGAGCCCTCAGGTGCTCGGGAGCCCACAGCACCACCGAGGGCTGAAGCACACGTGCTGTGGCGGCTGGGGATAGAGGCCGGCCAGCAAAAGGCAGGACTGAAGGGAGGACACAGCCCCACCTCGGGCTGGCTGCTCTGTTGAAGCAAGCGGCTCTCCTTAGGCTTGGAGATTTAAAAAATGAAAACCCACTTGCCAGGCTGTGGAGATGCTTTCTGTGCCTGTGCTGAATGGGCAGATTCTACACCCCTCCCAAGGCTCTCACTCAGGTGGTCCCCAGCCACACAGTTTGGAGAAGCCCCAGGACCTCTAGAAGGCAGCCACTGTGGGTGCTGAAAGTTGGGGCAGGAATTCGACTGGGGTCTCCCTGGGGTGGGGATGAAGTGACAGGAATCTTCCTCTGACCAAAGAGACACATTCCAGGAGAGAGATGTGTGAAGGTATTGTCAGCAGCCTTCAGAGCGTCTGCGAGGAGACTGGTCATCGCCAGGAGCCGGACCGCGGAGGTCACAGAGGAGCCTGCCCGTGGCCCACATTCACTCCCTTTCTGCATCTGAGAGCCCACCACAGAGCTCTGCATGGGCTCCTTTCCAACAGAGGGAAGGAATGCTTTCACATGCGTCATGATTCCCCACGAGGAACCCCCGGAAGCGGGTCTTGACATCCTCATTTTTCTGGCAAGAAAACTGAGGCTGGAAGGGGTTGGTTTGAGTGACTGTCCCATGACACACAAGGACAGACAAGGCGGGCCCTGAGGTGTCCTGACTTGAAACCCACACCCTTTGCCTCCTTCCAGCCTGGCACATCGGGGGCAGGCGGGCAGTCCTGGGGACTGGGACCCCAGAGAGCAGGTCTGGCCGCTGCCTAGGTGCCTGGGAGGGCGTGGAAGAACCAGTCTGTGTGTGTGTCAGGGTTAAAGTTCTCTGCTGGTGGTTTCCAGATAGGGTGACCACAGACCTTTTCAAGGGCACCAGCTGTGCTGAGTAATGAAGGCAAAGCCAGTTTCTTCCGTTGACTGCTCTCAGCCCAAAGGAACCCACGCAATGTCCCGGGCCGGTGAAGCAGAAGGTCATAGGACCTTCATGGCGAGTGCTCCACCTCGGCCTCATCCATCCAGCTGAGAGTCCTGTGTTGACACCTGTGTTGACCCAGGCATCCGGGCAGGCAGCGCACTGAGGGGCAGCCCCTGTGCTAATGCTGTGCAGGCACCTCTGTTGGGCACTGAGATGTAGGGGAGCCCGGGAGATGGGGGTTCTCCGTGCTTAGGGAAGTCAGGAAAGGCTTCTCACCAGCAGAGGCGCTGAGGCTTCACCTGATCTGGAGAAATGAGGAACTGGTGGGCAAGGAAGGGCGGTGCCTTCCTGGCAAAGGTAGCACAGCCTGTGAGGTCCCCGAATGAGAGGCACTGTGGTTCATTCAGGGAACACCAAAGTTAGTGAGTGGAGCAGAAGACTGTGTTAGATACCAAACTCTTGGCCCCTGGGTTTGAGATCTGGTAGTCACACCATCTTTCCTCCAATCTTGTTCCTTGAATTTTGGCTGAAGTCAATGTGACCTCCCCACTTCCCATGGGAACCAGTTGCAGTGGGGCAGGGAGAGGTGGCCCTGGGGGTGGCAGGGTGGGGAGATCCACATGGGGATCCCCAAAGCACTCAAGATTCTCACAGCCTGTACAACCCATGTGGAAGGAAGTTTACCCAAAGTGGGCTCCAACGGGTTTCATCAGCAATCTCCTTCCAGGGTGGCTTCGTAGGGTTGTTCAGGCTGCACACTATACAAGGGGACTCTCTAAGGGGTACCGTTTGCATGGAAGGTATATATTTGTTTATTTTTTTCATATTTTGATCACAATCCTGTTGACTCCAAGGAGGGGTCCCTGGTGTGTTTGTTATGAAGATGTCTGACTGATAGCAGTGGAGTATCTTACAAAATGAGTATACTGCGTCACTGGTAAGACAGATGGATGGATGCATTGGCCAGTGACTGCCCCATCCGCTGCCTGCCTCTGGGCTCACGAGCCTGCTCCTCTCCCTGCAGTTCTTCCTGTTCATCCTGATCATCTTCCTGGCGGAACTCTCAGCAGCCATCCTGGCCTTCATCTTCAGGGAAAATGTAGGTACCAGGCCCCACGCTTTCCTGCCTCCTGCTGTCAGCAAGGGCTTGGTGGCCGTTCAGGTCTAGCTCTTCCCCTCCTTGAAGGGCCTCAGAGAATAAGCAGCCTCTCATCTGGTGCTTCCAGCCCAAGTCATGGCCCCACTGCCTGGCAAGGCCCCACAGACCAGAGAGACCCTGGCAAGCCTGTTCCTGCAAGGGCATTTCCCAAAGGGCAGAGTCAGGAGGTGCTGAAGGGTCTCTGCTCCCAAAGCATCTGGTGCAACCCCATACCTTACTCTGGAAACGTCTCTTTCACACCTTGCCCAGTGGCCCAGTGATAGCTAGACAGGACAGTCAGAGAGGCTGTCCTGTGCCCTGGAGTGTAGGAGCATGTAGGAGCACAGGGCAGACTGCTCTCGGAGGAGGCCTTGGCTGGGTACCTTGGCCCCACAGGCCACCATATTCCAGAGGCTACAGGCGGCTAGGGTGCCAGCTGCCTCTCCTGAGTTGACAAGAGCCAGGCACCATAGCCAAAGGGAGCCTGGATGGGGGGAGGGAGGAGGGGCAATGGGGCAGGGGGAG